>OX328124.1:10141395-10241395 GCA_946811695.1 Gonocerus acuteangulatus | reverse complement strand
CCTCTATTTTCACGGGCGATACTCTGCAGCCGGCAATTCTTCAAAAACCAAATGGCAGCACTGTGTCTGACGATCGGAAACCCTCTGTTTTCACGGACGATACTCTACAGCCGGCAATTCTTCAAAAACCAAATGGCAGCACTGTGTCTGACGATCGGAAACCCTCTGTTTTCACGGGCGATACTCTACAGCCGGCAATTCTTCAAAAACCAAATGGCAGCACTGTGTCTGACGATCGGAAACCCTCTGTTTTCACGGGCGATACTCTGCAGCCGGCAATTCTTCAAAAACCAAATGGCAGCACTGTGTCTGACGAACGGAAACCCTCTGTTTTCACGGGCGATACTCTGCAGCCGGCAATTCTTCAAAAACCTAATGGCAGCACTGTGTCTGACGAACGGAAACCCTCTGTTTTCACGGACGATACTCTGCAGCCGGCAATTCTTCAAAAACCAAATGGCAGCACTGTGTCTGACGAACGGAAACCCTCTGTTTTCACGGACGATACTCTGCAGCCGGCAATTCTTAATCTAGAACGAAAAACTAAATATATTTTGAAAGGTAAAGTTAAAATATAGAAAAGTACGTAGGATTTTTAACAAATATTAATTTTAATTAATTAATGATGAACAATTCTTCATTTCCTGATAGAGAAGCCGTCAAAAATCGGTCATAAAATCGTTATAATTGAATGAATCGAAAAAAACCTACGTACTTTACGAGCAAAGATCTTCTTTTTCTTTTGAAATACCCAAACGATGGTATTTATAATCCAAAATAGTCTAAACGATATACAGCGGAACATGGATAGTTCGAACTTCCATAATTCGAAATCGTCTTTAATTCGAATATTTCTCTCGGTCCCTAGAATTTAGGGTAAAAACAATGTAAAAAAATCGTGGTTAATTCGAATGAAATTTTGGATAATTCGAATTTTTTACTAGCCTATACCTCCAATGGGAAGTGGAAAGAGAGGCTGGTGATCTTAAATCTTGTGAAAATATTCTCCCCTCGGGTAAGAAGGATAGTAAGATACGGATGTAGGGGTTCCGGGACAAGAAGCGCGGCGGTCTCATAGTCTAGTTCTTGGACTCTAGGAGTTCTGCAAAGTGGTGGGTCGCGCTTCCTCCGTTCCAGGGGTTGTTATAGTTACATCCTGTCGTTTTATCCTAGAATTCCCTCCCACCATCCTTCCGATCTTCATTTCTTATACAGTTATAAAATGTATGTATAGCTTTTTTAGTTAAAACATGTAAAAATATGAAGTTCGATTTTTTTGCCTTTTTTTAAAAAAAAACTTTTGTAATTCGAAATTTTGGATAATTCGAACTGTTCTATCGGTCCCTAGGGGTTCGAATTATCCTAGTTCTGCTGTATCCAAAAAATGCTGCCCTAAGTCACTACTCCACGGGGGCACAGCCAGTGTATTAATATGTATAATCTCTTTAATCTACCATATTTATAAATAAAATTTGTATATATATATATATATATATATATATATATATATATATATTGGGCCTTTTTGCGAAGACCACATCCAGTTACTTTTGAAGTAGCAGTAGTGATTGTATCAGTGATTTAGCGCATGCGCATAACTCCTTTGACTTCCTATTGGAGGATTCCGATGATCAATTGCTTTCGTTCTTGCTGGGTGTAAAAAAACCTTCAACAGTGAATTAGCTTTTGTTTATGAAAAAGCTCTGCTTATGTTAGTCAGAAAAATAAGTGTTTTACAATTAGTTCGCGATGTTCCTGACAAAGTAAAAGGGATTGGTTTCTTACTGGGAAAAATTAATGGAATCCTATTAATTTTAGCGAGTTGGATAGACTAGAATCGCTACAATTAATGTAATTCTACTAACTTCGAGTTGGATTGACTAGGGTTTTGATATCTTCTTGAGCGAGCGGAAACGCATAGCATGTAATGCCTAATAAATGTAAAATATCCAAAAAAGAGAGAGAGAAATGGAATAAAATATGTTTGTTTACAAATAACGTTGTTTGTTATCCTTCATAACCTGCAAAACAGTCAACTTTAATGCTTAATAACTTATTTCATAGTTGAGAGAATCGATTTTGATCATATTAACCTTTTTATTAATAAATATTACTTGACATTATCTAATATGAATTATAACCGTAGATAACGAGTCAAGAAGTAGTAGATAACCAGCAAAGAACCTATAAGCTAATCAGTAAGCTTATCAGCGAGTACGAGTAACTGTTATAAATCACTACTGCTACTTCAAAAGTAACTGGATGTGGTCTTCGCAAAAAGACCCTATATATTTTGTAATATCACATATGCAAGAGTAAATCGCCAAAAGTTGCGAAACTCTCAATAAATAAATATATAAAAACAATAGTTGACTAAATAAAAAAGATGTGACTTAAATTGTTTTTTTAGTATACAGTGTTCGGTTTTTTCTAATATTAAATGAGTTTTTTATTCATGCTGCCGGTACAGCTGTACAAGATCTTGTGAGCAAGAACCAATGAGAGCGCAGAGAATAACCACAACTCCGCGGTGCTCTCATACACTCTTTACGGTTACGCGCTGTGTATTGCAGTCTATCGTAGGCAACATTTATGTTTCCTGATAATTTAACCCCACAAAAATGTCTGCCCTTTTGTAATTATTTTCAATTATGTTTATTGAAGACGCTGTTTAAATCGCAGCGTGAATAATAAAGCACTTCATTTAATATTAAAAATAAAAACTAGGTAATTCGTTTTTTTTTTTTATTTACATTTTAACCCCTTAAAAGTGTCTTCCTTATTTATTACTCATTGTAAAATTCCCTTAATTTGCAATTTTTTTACTTTACTGGTAAACAGGCTTCTGATTAAAATAATATTTTTGGGCAATATTTTGTTGCACAGTCCCCGCAACACCTGGTGTTCCACTGCAAGCTAGCCAACACATATTTACCTTCTTATCTACCCAACAGGTACATTATAGCAAAATTTCAAGATGCATAAAACACTTCATGGAAAGTGCATTACCAGCTCTCTGACTATAGGCTCCAGAACTCCATATCATCAATCATATCGGTATGGAAATGCGATTGGTCAAGAGACAATAGCTGCAATATCGTAAGTCAATAGTCATGATTAGGGGATTAGCTGCAGGAGCTACTTGACCTGACTAGTCAATAAACCACACACTTGCTCTTGGGTAAACATTGATTACAAACATACTGTAATACATGATGACCTAGGGGTGTCCTTCTTCAAACACAATATATATAACTATATAAATAAATATACTCCGTGCCAAAGGTCGTGGGTTCGATTCCCACTAGGAGAGGTGCCTTTTCTATGTAAAAAGTCCGTCACGCAGGATCTGCATAACTAAGCACTTTCCTCAGAATTTGGGTAGTATTGTGCTTTCCAGAACAATTTACTTAAAATATCCTACATAAATAAAATAAAAACTTGAATAGTTCTCTTTTATATTTGTAATGAGTAACTGATCAATTATTAACTTGCTTCCAGAGTTATGTTTACACATGGTACCTACTACACTACGTAATAAATACAAATATGTTAAAACAAAAAAAGTCCGACTCGCAGGAACTGCCTCATCTTAGCGCGGTTCCGTTCTTATCCCTAGTCTAATTTCGAAAGATTAAAATAGAAGCAGTTATTATTTTGTTGAGAGGAGATCGTTGACCGTTGACGATGCAAGGTAGGGATTGTCCGGGTTAGGTCACTGCTACTTAATAATACATACCCCATATGTGTAGGTATGTGGGCATATATATGTACATATGTGTGCGTGTATATGTGTATGTGTATATGCATATATATATATATATATGTATTATATATGTATATATATATATATATATATATATATATATATTTACATAGATATGTGCATATATTAGTGTTAAATATGTCCTACTTGTATTTACAGCCCTGATGAAGGCTTGAAGTTCAAGCCGAAACGTCGGCACAATAAAACCATTTTTACGATAAAATGTAGTTTTATTAAGTAGCAGTGACCGAACCCTGACAGTTATATTTTGGTTCCACCAGTCTTGAAAGGTAGGATTTACAATCTGACCTGGAAGGGTCGGCAACACAAGAAACCGTCCCGCTAGTTGCAAGGTCTTGGAATCTTGGAAATCTATATTTCTAACAATAAATTGTTTTTGTTATTTTACTTAACCTGTTTTATTTTCGAATACATTATCCAACTATAAGCAATTAAAAAATAACAAGGAATAAAATACAGGCGAAAAGAACACTTTGAATAAGCGAAATCAATTACTTTAAAGCTTTAAGCTCTTATTTCTCCGATTGACATCGCCTAATCAAAACTTTCATTAGAACCTTTTATGTAGAGCATTTAATAAGCTTTCTAATGGTATTCTTCCGTTTACCAAAATTCTCAACAGTTTTCGAGATATTAAAGAAAGTTCCCAAAATTTATATTATTTCTAGCAACAGAAAATTGGCCTCATTTTTCATATCCTGTTTTACACACAAAATTTTCGCAACATAAGAAATTACAAAACTAAAAAGCAATAAAAAACGAAGGGAAAGAGACAAAAATTACAACAAGAACGACAAAAACCCGTTCATAAGAACAAAACAGACGTATTTGAAGTTTTAAGCACTTATTTCTCCGATTGACATAACCTAATCAAAAATAGTTTTAGAATCTTTTTTGTAGAGAATTTAGTAAGCTTTCAAATAGTTTCTATCCACTTACCACGATTTCCCAACCGTGTTCGAGATATTAATGAAAGTATACGAACTTCCCAAAACTTTTCATGTCTGTTCATAAAATATTTTATTCTAACCCTTCCTTAACTCCAAACGTAACAAAACTTTCAACATATTAGTTTTAATGAAAGTAGAACATGCAGATAAAGTTTCAACTGAATCCCATGATTCTAAGTACCCAAACCAAAAACGGTATTCAAAAAATATTTTTCCAATTTTCTCAAAAACGGTTAAAGCTATCGCCTTGAAAATGGTTTCATTCGTTTTTCTAGCCCAGGAATCATATAAAACGAGTACTTAGAAGCTTATGAACTCAAAAACGTAAGCGTTACGATTTTTTTTTGCGCGAATTTCGCCCCAAACGCCATCTTCCGGTAGGCGGATTTCGCTGGTTAACGAACTTGACCTTTCAAATTGGACGACGGATTTTTGTACCAAATTTCATCAAAATCGGACCATTCGTCTTCGAGCTAGAGAGCGAACAGACAAATATATATATATATATATATATATATATATATATATATATATATATATATATATATAAATATATACATATATATATATATATACAAATTTGAACCACCATCATTTTCGGTCTCTAGGGGTTCTAAAACGCAAAATTTTCTAGTCGGCACTTCCGGATTGTTTCATTGTATCAACCTTATAAGCGGGGTTCCTCCCTATGGGGGAGGGAGGAACCGCGCTAAAAACCTCCTATTATCGTATTTTGATCTAACGCAGGAACAGGATACAGTCACTCTAGTGGTAGAAAGCGCTCCTTGCGGCGGCTTTGTGAACCTACGTCTGGCGGGCTTTTCTATTGAAATATATTACAAATTAAACCCCCGCTTTCCGATTGACCGATTCAGCTCATTTTTACAACACTTCTTTCTCATGAGTTACCCACGACGTATACCGCGTTTCGTTACAATACAGCAGAAATTACGACCGGTATGAGTATATTAGGAATTTGGGTCCGGAGTAAACCCCCCTCCTAATGAACCGATTTAGTTTATTTTTACAACACATATTTACCTGTGGATTACCACTACGAATACCGAGTTTCGTGGAAATATACCAAAAATCACGGCTGGTAGTGGCGAATTGGTATTGTGGGTCCGGAGTAAACCCCCCCTCCTAATGTACCGATTTAGTTTATTTTTATAACACATATTTACCTGTGGATTACCACTACGAATACCGAGTTTCGTCGAAGTATACCAAAAATCACGGCTGGTAGTGGCGAATTGGTATTGTGGGTCCGGAGTAAACCCCCCCCCCCCCCTTCTAATGAACCGATTTAGTTCATTTTTATATCTCACTTTTCTCTCTATATTACCACTACGAATACCAAGTTGCGTTGAAATATAACAAATATTACGGCTGACATAGTCAAATTAGTGTTTTGGGTTCGGGGTAAACCCCCCCTTCCGGTGGACCGACTTTGGTGGTTAACGAACTCGTTCAATCGTTAGCTAATTGAATGCTATATACCATGTTTCGTGACGAAAAAACCAAAAACTCTGGCCGCTATCGTGTTAATAGACATATATATATATATATATATATATATATATATATATATATATATATATATATATATATATACATATATATATATATATATATATAAATTTTGACGGGGGTCATTTTCGGTGTCTACTAGGTAGGATCGATAAAGATTTGAAGAAATTTTTCAAAAATTCCGTCATGAGTCCAACCTCAATAGCTACTTTCCTTCGGAGGAAAGTGCTAAAAAGAAAATGCATCATCAGTCCTATCCTGGCTAGAAGAGGGTCGTGACCTATGGATAACCCGTCCTAAAATTATCAGTTAATTATAACGGGCGTTGAAATGTAAATGTATATATATGTATATATATATGTTAGGGATAGAAGTTAAGATAAATTGTAAATAAACAGGCTGAGCCTATATAAGGCTCAGCCGGATTAAATACAGTCAGTCTTTATCTTGAACTCGTGTTGTGTCTATGCCCCCTGTGCCTGTACTATCTTTTTAAAAACATCCTCGTCGTTCGTATAACCTTAACTGGTGCCGAAACCCGAGTTCGCGAGTTATTAGTGAACAGTTTTAGTGCATGAAGAATACGAAACCAGTGTCCACATTGCAAGATCGGTTGAATGCGAAAAGGATGGCCGAAGCCCCAGCAGATGTAACACTGACGATCGAGTGGCTGAAGATTAAAGCTGCCAACGCTCAAGATTTACGCACGGCCATAAGTCAAGTTGACAAATTTGTCGGCGACATCGGTGAATTAACACATTTCATCAAAGATGGAGACCGCCTAGCGGATATTATCAACAGCAAGGAGGAACACGGCTGGCTCGACCCAGATGACGCCAAGACACTGCGAGCGGCGCTCGCAGGACGAATAAAACGACAGGTGCTCAACAACATCCAGAGCGATACAAACACCGACTGGGATACGCTTAAACCCCGGCTAAAAAAGGCGTACGGGGGAGGGCGATGGGCCCCTGAAGAAGATTTTATTAAGATGCTTCAGGAAACTAAAGGACCGAAACAATCCAACGGGAATTTCGCAGCAAAGCTTCTCGCTTGGTTCAACAAGATTTCAGACAAGCTGAGCGAGACACCAACCGCAAATGAAACCATCGCAATGAACCTCGTGATGAGAAGAATACTGAAAGTGCACATCGGTAAACAGACAGGACGGAGTTTTGACCCAACGTTGCCCTCGTACCGTTTGCTTCGAGTGTGATTCCCCAGGCCACGTAGCACGCCAGTGCCCATATATGAAACGACCGGAAAAGGACCGCGGAGAGCCCATGGAGATTAATTATCAGCGGGTAAACCGAAGAGATGATCAAGGACGAAGCTACGGAAGCCATGTCAGGATGACGCATCGGAGGGGGAGAAATCGAGCTCCCACTGATTGGTCGTCCTTAGACTCAGACGACACTAGCGACTCAGATGGAGACAAGGTACCGGAGTCGCCCAGAACCCATCAATCGTACGCAGCGGTTCTAAGGAATTACCACGTCACACCCAGAGTAAGATGAGGATTGTGTGGCCGGAGCGGCAACCGAAAATCGAAAAGGAAAACAAAGAGCAGTCAGTTGCCGATCATACACGTGGCGGGAACGCGGTGGTTAGTGGACACAGGAAGCACCTGTACACTTGTGAGCGAGAGAGCAATTCGCCGGGATACCCATGGTTGGAGTGAACTACCGCGTAGAGTCTGTGCATGTGACTTAATTACATTAGGAGGAAAGTGTAAAGTGGCTGGAGAAATCGACGCACCGTCTGAAATATGGGGAGTCAAAGGCAAAGACGTTACTATGCACATCGTCCCCGAGTTGCCAGAAGCATATGAGGGAATTCTCGGATGCGACGCCATGAAACTCTTCAAAGGAAAAGTAAAGGTGACCAACGCGGGCTGGAGAGTAAAGCTGGGGGAAAACATCTATACTTGTGTGGAAAAGAGAAGTGATCCCTCCTTACGAGTAGGGGTCATTAAACCGGAAGACAAGTGGATAGAAACCCTGCGCAGAGAGTTTGACGATGTGTACCATCGGGAAGGAGAACCCCTCGGAGCTACGGGACGAACCGAACATGGAATCGAATTAGTGACAGACAAAGTGGTATACGTCAAGGAGCGGAGGTACCCGCAAGCCCTTAAAGGAACGATTAAAGAAGAAATAGCGAACCTCCTACACCAAGGGATCATTGTACCCAGCACGTCCCCATACAATAGCCCCCTTTGGGCCGTTAAGAAAGCAGGATCGCCCGGGAAATACCGTGTAGTCGTCGACTACAGAAAACTCAACGAAATCACCAGAGATGAGAAATATCCCCTACCACGAATCGAAGATATCGTAGACCGGTTAAGCGGAGCAACAGTGTTTAGCTCATTGGATCTTAAAGCTGGCTACCACCAAATTAAGATGCGGCCCTGCGACGCAGAAAAAACAGCGTTCTCGTTCGAACGAGGAAGGTATCACTTCACGCGAATGCCGTTTGGTCTCAAGAATGCCCCCTCCACCTTCCAGCGTCTAATGGACGAATTTCTCAATGGCCTCGGAGCAGAATTTTGTCAGGGATACATGGATGACCTCTTGGTCTTCAGCAAGTCTACAAAGGAACATATTCAACACTTGAGACAAGTTTTCGAACGACTCAGAGCATTTGGTCTCAAACTTTCAAGCGAAAAGACACGGCTCGGCTTAGATAGTGTGAAGTTTCTCGGATACGTTGTGTCGACTGAAGGAATAAAACCAGACCCGGCTCGAGTGGAGGCATTGGACAGAATTAAAATTCCAACGGACGCGAAGGGAATCAGAGGACTCATGGGAGCCTTGAACTATTATCGGAAATTCGTGCCAGACATGGCAAAGAAGATCGCTCCCATTAACGACCTTCTCAAGAAAGGACGGAAGATAACCCTCACGAGAGATATGACAATGAATGTAGAACGGTGCATCAAAATGCTCCAGGAAGAACCAATCCTCGCTTTCCCGGATTTCTCCAAACCGTTCACCTTAACCACTGACGCGAGTGACTATGCCTTGGGAGCTGTTCTCGCCCAACAATGGCCTAAAGGAGAGCGTCCAGTAGCCTATGCCAGCAGACGTTTAACACCACCGGAAGAGAGATACAGTGCCATCGAACGCGAACTGCTTGGTATAGTGTGGGCAACGGAACATTTCAGGCCTTATCTGTTTGGAAGGAAATTCGTGGTAAGAACTGACCATAAACCTCTTCGATGGGTCACTACATTGCGAGAAACGTAATCTCGAATGACACGATGGAAAGAAAAACTTGCCCAATATGACTTCCAAGTTCATTATACACCAGGAAGAGAGAACCTTGTAGCAGACTGGCTTTCGAGGATACACAGAGTCAATGTCACCACAACAGCGACCAACGAAGATCAACAATCACTCCGCCAATTTTTCCAAGACTGGACACCCGACGAAGATCGTGACAGTCACCACTCAAGTGATGCCACAGCGACAGCAGACGAGAGTCAGCGAGTCTTTGCCGAAACCGACGACATTGTTGTTAGCAAGCGAAGACATATCATCTGGAAAACATCGTCCTCGGGAACCCCGCAGATCACATACGGAAGAAAAACACGTTCAGAACTCAAGTGTACTATCCGAGCGCCACTAGCAGTACGCGACGATATTATCTGCCGCCTCCTGGAAGATGCGTCCGTGCCTCGCAAAACAACGTACCTCTTCGTCGGAAATGCTGCAATCTGGGATCGAATCCACAGGCTGTGGGAACAGGAACGTTTTGGGTTAGACAGAACATTTGTCCGTTGTACCCGCCTGGGTGAAGTCGTCGTGGACCCACAGGTACAAGTGGACGTCACCACAGCGCAACATCAAGGAAAAGCGAACCACAGAGGATCAGCCGAAACACTCGCAGCGCTACAGAGGAAGTACTACTGGAAAAACATGGCTCGCACAGTGAAAACCGTCGTCTCAGCCTGTGACGTGTGCAACAGAGTCAAATACGATAGGAACCCCCCACGGACGTCGCAAGCTGAAACACTTACACCAGAAGGCCCACTTCGAGTTCTACAGGCCGATGTTTTCACCTGGAAAAAACACTCATGGATCACTCTACTCGACGTTTTCAGTAAAGTATTAATGGCAGTACCCATCACTACGAAGTCTGCACAAGAAACGGTTCGAGCGCTCACCATGTGGAGCCAATGTTATGGCACGCCGGATTATATCGCATCAGACGGAGGCAGGGAATTTAAAAACACCGAAGTCCGCCATTTGTGCCAACGTTGGGGCACAAAATTGCACATTACTACCCCCGGACATCCACAAAGCCACGGAAATGTCGAAAGAGTCCACAATACCCTAGGAGAACATCTCCGACTTCTGTATGCGGAACGAAACCTCACAGCAGAGGCCGCCATGCCGATTGCAGTCACAGCATACAACCATTCAGTACACTCCAGTACGGGCTTTACGCCGTTCGAGGTATTGTTCGGGACGTTCCGTCTAGGAAGAGACGTCCAAACGGAAGCAGGCGATCAAGAAGTTGTTGCCAACATCACGCGCCTCCATCACAACCAGAGACGTATCACGCGTGAAACGAAAACTAAACTCCTGAAAGAAAAACAGACAAGGACCACGAAACATAACATGCAAGTGCAAGATTTTACCAGAGACGTCAGATTAGGAGACATCGTTTACCGACGAATCCCGTCTAACCGAGAGAAACAAGACTTCCGGTACGACGGACCGTATGTAGTCATCACCTTACGAGAAAACAACATCGTCACACTACGAACGACGACAGCACCCTTCCGCCAGCGCAATGCCCACGTCGAACAACTCAAACTACCGTCTAGGCGACAGGAGAGGACAACACCCCCTCAACAATCACAAGAGAACAACGCAGGCACATCTCGGGGAGTGACGTAACTCCTGAACCAGGAACCTCATACATAACTCGTATGACTCTTTTTCCTTGTATTAGTCATATTTATTTTCTTCAAAGTACATTATGTTACTTTTTTATTGTTTTGTTTTATCTATTATATTCAAAGTGAAGTGTTACTGTTCTTTTCGTAATATTCTTATCTAATCTTATACCTATGTAAAAGTGTTGTTTTAGTATATTACTATAGTATTTTTATAACCATCTTCAGATCATGTAGTTTCTTTATTTTATTTACTATCTCTATTTTTTATTTCTTATTCTATTTTATTTTTTTTATTCTTTTATTATTATTGTTATTTAGGAGTTTCTGCAAAGTGTCGCAGAAACTGGGGAGGAGTTGTTAGGGATAGAAGTTAAGATAAATTGTAAATAAACAGGCTGAGCCTATATAAGGCTCAGCCGGATTAAATACAGTCAGTCTTTATCTTGAACTCGTGTTGTGTCTATGCCCCCTGTGCCTGTACTATCTTTTTAAAAACATCCTCGTCGTTCGTATAACCTTAACTTATATATATATATATATATATATATATATATATATATATATATATACATATACAGGGTTACTCGTAAGTAGACCCACATCCTTCGCGAGGTGATAGTTTAGGCCAAAACAACAATTTTAAGCCGATATTGCCTTATCCAAGAGTTACCTGTTTCCAAGGTATTTCACATTTTAGGCTTTTCTTAAGAACAGAAACTAAAACTTTAAACAACTGGCAGCGATGTTGGCAACTTACACGAGACAACAAACTCAGAGAAATGAAACATACAGTTGAAGCTTGGTCATCAAGCTCACGGGATGTGAGACGAGAAGAAGTGGTCTTATGTCGTTTAAGAATCGGAGATACTTTACTCACAGACTCGTTTTTAATGACTAAAACTGAAAAACCTACTTGCAGACAGTGTAACTTACCTCTAACAGTTAAGCACATATTGACAGAATGTAGAAGACGTGATTACTTACAAATACCTCACGACATGACTGAACTATTGAAACAGGGTAGCCAATCGATAAACACTATTTCTCAACATCTAAAACACACACAGCTATACAACAAGATTTAATTTTAGACTCTAAAGTTACTTCTGATATCTGGTAGCATTGGTGAAAAGATAATTTTCATTATAATTATTTGTTAATTTAAATTGATTTTATTTTCACTTTATCGGGATTTATATGCGTGAGTGTATGATTACGTATGTATGTACATGTGTATAACATGAATTACACATAGTGTATAAAAGCAATGTATAAGCATGTGTTGTGCACTTCCATATATGTACATCTGTAATGTATATAGTAATGTTTACTATATATATATATATATATATATATATATATATATATATATATATATATATAGTAAACATTACTTATATGTTATATATATATATATTTATTATAGTGTACATACTTATAAATGTTATATTAATTTGTAAAATACTTTTATTCTAAATTAATGTTTTTACTTTATATGAAATATCAATAAGAAATTGTAACTACTGTTTAATTATAAGAACACATTTGTAATTACACTGTTCTGCACGAAAATCCTCCTTCAAACCAAAACATGCTTTCTTACTGTTTTCAAATGTGCTGAACACGAATTTGAAGTCAGATTCTGTCTATCACGCACAGTTTCTTGAGAAATTCTAGTTTTTTATCCAAAAATGTGAGTTTTTTGTAAATTTGACGAATTTTTTTGGCATCAAAACATAGTGAAAAAAATTCAAACGCCCGATGATTTTGAGCGCAATGAAGTATATTTGAACGAAAAAAAAAATTGATGGGAATATTACAAGTGGTTGAAGAAATATGGCTACAAGTGTTTTTTCAGTTTTTGATCTTGAGGCAGGGATTTGGTCTCATTTACTCAAGGGCCTCACTTTTGAAGCAAAGTTAAATACTACTGAGAAAAAGGCTTGGATTGCTTTTCGAGAGGTATGTGCTAAGTTTTTGGGAAACGAAAAATCTAGAGACTACCGAAAAATAGTCCAAGAACTGCTTACTTCATATAAAACATTGGGATGCAATATCTCCTTAAAAATACATTTCCTGCATAGTCACCTAGACTTTTTCGCCCCAAATTCGGGTGCAGTTTCGGACGAACATGGAGAACGATTCCACCAAGACATATCCAGAATGGAAAAAAGATATACTGGCAAATGGAATGAGAAGATGCTGGCGGATTACTGCTGGACACTGCGGCGGGAGACAGAGGAGGAAGAGTACAAAAGAAAAAAAAATACTCATTGACGATGTGTGTATATTTTTTGAGTTGTGTCGTATCTAGTATTATAACTGATAGCATGCAGGATTCAATTAATTATATTTTACCGTTGAAAAAGAAAAAAAATCTGTTATAATAAAGACAATAATTTTCAAATATAATTTTTCTTTTTTTCCAAGTTTCTCCTCTTTTCTCTCAAAATCAGAAGGTGATGGAATTTTTCTGAGTTCAGATTCAGACTCAGCACACCTGAAAACAAGAGAAACAGGCAAAATTGTTCAAGGGAGGGGAGGAAAGTTTTTTTTTGCAGAACAGTGTTATCGAGCGAATCATCTGCGTTATGAGAGTCTTGATAATAAATAAAAAAAAAAAAAAAAAAAAAAAAGAAAAAGAAAAGACACTGTTGCTTATGGGTATTTTTTTTTATTTCTAACATTTGAGCTGAAAGTTTTTATTGTTTTTGCATTAGGGACATTCAGAATCAACTCTTAATTTCATAAAACTATCAAATTTTTACGGGACAACAGATGGTACGACCGAATAACTAAAATTTACATTACTGTTTTTCCTAAAATCTGTAACTCTCTTAAAAAAAAATATTAGTAGCTATTCCTGCAAGTTATACTAAAACATCCCTGTTTATTAAGCTACACAAAAAGTGTATAGTGACAGTATAACAGTCAGGTAAAATGTTTATAATTCTTAGAAAAAAACTGTGTAAACACATAAGCAGATTTAAGTTGCACTTGGCACAATTAAATTTCCTAACAGCTGAAAAGCAATATTGTTAAAAGCGAAGTAAGATGGCAATTGTGATGGTGAATTAGGAATAATGGCGGTCATATAGAACATGAACTTTAATTAAATAATCTTAATAAATTTTTGGCTTTTTATTTAATGATTTCTTTAATTTTTTTATAATGCATTTTTCTTTAGTGTCACTATCTTTTCTCAGTTTTTATACGTTTTTTCTGAGAATTATAAACATTTAACCTGACTATTATACCTTTTTTTGTAGCTTAATAAATAGAGATGTTTTTAGTGTAAATAGCAGGATATTATTTCGATGGTATAATAATAATCTGATTTCAATTAGAACTAAATAATGTAACAATGTTAGTAGTTTTAGCCACCATATTTTATGTAAATTTAGTAACTATAGTGTAAATAGCAGTACTGTAAATAATGTTTAGCTCTTAATTCTGTACACAAACCTAGCAAATTTTGTTTTATATTCTCTTAAGACTTTTGTTTTTTTTAGTTCTGTAAGTTTGTATTTTTTATAAATCTGTATTTGTTGTATTTAGTTCTGTAAGTTTGTATTTTTTATAAATCTGTATTTGTTGTATTTAGTTCTGTAAGTTTGTATTTTTTATAAATCTGTATTTGTTGTATTTAGTTCTGTAAGTTTTTATTTTTTATAAATCTGTTTGTATTTTCCCAACATCCACTTCCAGAACTTTGACTTCGATTTCCCAACATCCACTTCTAGAACTTTGACTTCGATTTCCCAACATCCACTTCTAGAACTTTGACTTCGATTTCCCAACATCCACTTCTAGAACTTTGACTTCGATTTCCCAACATCCACTTCTAGAACTTTGACTTCGATTTCCCAACATCCACTTCTAGAACTTTGACTTCGATTTCCCAACATCCACTTCCAGAACTTTGACTTCGATTTCCCAACATCCACTTCTAGAACTTTGACTTCGATTTCCCAACATCCACTTCTAGAACTTTGACTTCGATTTCCCAACATCCACTTCTAGAACTTTGACTTCGATTTCCCAACATCCACTTCCAGAACTTTGACTTCGATTTCCCAACATCCACTTCTAGAACTTTGCCTTCGATTTCCCAACATCCACTTCTAGAACTTTGACTTCGATTTCCCAACATCCACTTCTAGAACTTTGACTTCGATTTCCCAACATCCACTTCTAGAACTTTGACTTCGATTTCCCAACATCCACTTCTAGAACTTTGACTTCGATTTCCCAACATCCACTTCTAGAACTTTGACTTCGATTTCCCAACATCCACTTCTAGAATTTTGACTTCGATTTCCCAACATCCACTTCTAGAACTTTGACTTCGATTTCCCAACATCCACTTCTAGAACTTTGACTTCGATTTCCCAACATCCATTTCTAGAACTTTGACTTCGATTTCCCAACATCCATTTCTAGAACTTTGACTTCGATTTCCCAACATCCACTTCTAGAACTTTGACTTCGATTTCCCAACATCCACTTCTAGAACTTTGACTTCGATTTCCCAACATCCACTTCTAGAACTTTGACTTCGATTTCCCAACATCCACTTCTAGAACTTTGACTTCGATTTCCCAACATCCACTTCTAGAATTTTGACTTCGATTTCCCAACATCCACTTCTAGAACTTTGACTTCGATTTCCCAACATCCACTTCTAGAACTTTGACTTCGATTTCCCAACATCCATTTCTAGAACTTTGACTTCGATTTCCCAACATCCATTTCTAGAACTTTGACTTCGATTTCCCAACATCCACTTCTAGAACTTTGACTTCGATTTCCCAACATCCGTATTTCATGATTCGCTATTTCTGTTTCAAGGTCATCGATGTTCAAGTCTCGGACAAAACATACTGTTTTCTTCTTTATTTTGATGCGACCAATATTTTTACATTTTTTTTAGACATTTTTAAAATAATGGGACGAGTCAGATAAAATGACCGTTTTCTTTGTATTTGAACTTTGCATCGTAATTCCTCTTTTATTTACATTTGGGAGCTAAGAATTGTGATAAGAAGTTGATGTTTGATTCCGTCTGAATCATTTGGTACACAGCATGCCCTCTATCCGGGCTCAGTACTTCTATAGCTTCCCTTTGTTCACAATGACAATAAAGTACGGATCCTAGTTTTCCTATAAAACTATAATAAAGTTTGATTTTTACCTATAAAACTATAATAAAGTTTGATTTTTACCTATAAAACTATAATAAAGTTTGATTTTTACCTATAAAACTATAATAAAGTTTGATTTTTACCTATAAAACTATAATAAAGTTTGATTTTTACCTATAAAACCAAAAAAAAAGCTTGATTTTTACCTATAAAACTATAATAAAGTTTGATTTTTACCTATAAAACTATAATAAAGTTTGATTTTTATCTATAAAACTATAATAAAGTTTGATTTTTACCTATAAAACTATAATAAAGTTTGATTTTTACCTATAAAACTATAATAAAGTTTGATTTTTACCTATAAAACTATAATAAAGTTTGATTTTTACCTATAAAACTATAACAAAGTTTGATTTTTTTACTCACCCCATTGTTTCGATAAAAGTGAATTTATAATTTCGCAATCCATCAGGGGTTGTTGAAGGAAAGGTTGCATTCTCCTTTTCAGATCTACTCAACCTAAGTCAGTATCAGGATACGGAGCTATTCACCCGACAACTCTGCTTATGAAATAGGATGCTTCAGAGGTCCTTGTGGTACTCGTATTGACTCAAGAAAAGGGTGCTTTTCCAGTCGGTTGCTTCAAGATAAATCCACCAATAGGATTCCAGGACACGTCTCGAGTCCTCCAAGTATATATATGTATATATATCCTGGCACAAAAGGATTTTCTCTTATTTATGGATGTCCTTCCTTCAAAGACTGCTTACTTCCTCTACGGAGGAGGAAGGCGTAACTTGAGCGAATTCCTCACTCAGGCTACTACTAAATAAATACTTGTGATTTTGTTTGTATTCACAAAACCATTGTAATATTAGTTATTCATTTTTTATAACTAGATTACTTTAAAGAAGGCAAAAATTACGGTCGCTTCGGTAATATCTAAATAATGGCCCATTGTTCGGGACAATAACACCGGTCAATATTTGAACTAAAAAAAAAAAAAAAAAAAAAAAAAATACTCGGAGCGGTATGGTCCTTATAGGATTTTTGGGGTCGCCAATGAGCGGGTTGGTTAACCTTCATCACACTTGGTTCAAGGTCAAATAGAGTCCGAAACCGTAGTAGAAAAAAACCGGAAAAAATCATGCTTAAGTTTTTGAGATCCTTGAGTCCAAGCCGTAGTAGAAAAAATATGAAAAAAAAAATCATGCTTATGTTTTTGAGATCCTTGAGTCCAAGTCGTAGTAGAAAAAATCTGAAAAAAATCATGCTTATGTTTTTGAGATCCTTGAGTCCAAGCCATAGTAGAAAAAATCTGAAAAAAATCATGCTTACGTTTTTGAGATGCTTGAGTCCAAGCCGTAGTTGAAAAAATCTGAAAAAAATCATGCTTATGTTTTTGAGATCCTTGAGTCCAAGCCGTAGTAGAAAAAATCTGAAAAAAATCATGCTTATGTTTTTGAGATCCTTGAGTCCAAGCCGTAGTAGAAAAAATCTGAAAAAAATCATGCTTATGTTTTTGAGATCCTTGAGTCCAAGCCGTAGTAGAAAAAATCTGAAAAAAATCATGCTTATGTTTTTGAGATCCTTGAGTCCAAGCCATAGTAGAAAAACTCTGAAAAAAATCATGCTTATGTTTTTGAGATCCTTGAGTCCAAGCCGTAGTAGAAAAACTCTGAAAAAATCATGCTTACGTTTTTGAGATCCTTGAGTCCAAGCCGTAGTAGAAAACTCTGAAAAAAATCATGCTTACGTTTTTGAGATCCTTGAGTCCAAGCCGTAGTAGAAAAAATCTGAAAAAAATCATGCTTATGTTTTTGAGATCCTTGAGTCCGAGCCGTAGTAGAAAAAATCTGAAAAAAAATCATGCTTATGTTTTTGAGATCCTTGAGTCCAAGCCATAGTAGAAAAAATCTGAAAAAAATCATGCTTACGTTTTTGAGATCCTTGAGTCCAAGCCGTAGTTGAAAAAATCTGAAAAAAATCATGCTTATGTTTTTGAGATCCTTGAGTCCAAGCCGTAGTAGAAAAAATCTGAAAAAAATCATGCTTATGTTTTTGAGATCCTTGAGTCCAAGCCGTAGTGGAAAAAATCTGAAAAAAATCATGCTTATGTTTTTGAGATCCTTGAGTCCAAGCCGTAGTAGAAAAAATCTGAAAAAAATCATGCTTATGTTTTTGAGATCCTTGAGTCCAAGCCGTAGTAGAAAAAATCTGAAAAAAATCATGCTTATGTTTTTGAGATCCTTGAGTCCAAGCCGTAGTAGAAAAAATCTGAAAAAAATCATGCTTATGTTTTTGAGATCCTTGAGTCCAAGCCATAGTAGAAAAAATCTGAAAAAAATCATGCTTACGTTTTTGAGATCCTTGAGTCCAAGCCGTAGTAGAAAAAATCTGAAAAAAATCATGCTTATGTTTTTGAGATCCTTGAGTCCAAGACGTAGTAGAAAAAATCTGAAAAAAATCATGCTTAAGTTTTTGAGATCCTTGAGTCCAAGCCGTAGTAGAAAAAATCTGAAAAAAAAATCATGCTTATGTTTTTGAGATCCTTGAGTCCAAGCCGTAGTAGAAAAAATCTGAAAAAAATCATGCTTATGTTTTTGAGATCCTTGAGTCCAAGCCGTAGTAGAAAAAATCTGAAAAAAATCATGCTTATGTTTTTGAGATCCTTGAGTCCAAGCCGTAGTAGAAAAAAATCTGAAAAAAATCATGCTTATGTTTTTGAGATGGTTGAGTCCAAGCCGTAGTAGAACAAATCTGAAAAAAATCATGCTTATGTTTTTGAGATCCTTGAGTCCAAGCCATAGTAGAAAAAAACTGAAAAAAATCATGCTTACGTTTATGAGATCCTTGAGTCCAAGCCGTAGTAGAAAAAATCTGAAAAAAATCATGCTTATGTTTTTGAGATCCTTGAGTCCGAGCCGTAGTAGAAAAAATCTGAAAAAAAATCATGCTTATGTTTTTGAGATCCTTGAGTCCAAGCCATAGTAGAAAAAATCTGAAAAAAATCATGCTTACGTTTTTGAGATCCTTGAGTCCAAGCCGTAGTTGAAAAAATCTGAAAAAAATCATGCTTATGTTTTTGAGATCCTTGAGTCCAAGCCGTAGTAGAAAAAATCTGAAAAAAATCATGCTTATGTTTTTGAGATCCTTGAGTCCAAGCCATAGTAGAAAAAATCTGAAAAAAATCATGCTTACGTTTTTGAGATCCTTGAGTCCAAGCCGTAGTTGAAAAAATCTGAAAAAAATCATGCTTATGTTTTTGAGATCCTTGAGTCCAAGCCGTAGTAGAAAAAATCTGAAAAAAATCATGCTTATGTTTTTGAGATCCTTGAGTCCAAGCCGTAGTGGAAAAAATCTGAAAAAAATCATGCTTATGTTTTTGAGATCCTTGAGTCCAAGCCGTAGTAGAAAAAATCTGAAAAAAATCATGCTTATGTTTTTGAGATCCTTGAGTCCAAGCCGTAGTAGAAAAAATCTGAAAAAAATCATGCTTATGTTTTTGAGATCCTTGAGTCCAAGCCGTAGTAGAAAAAATCTGAAAAAAATCATGCTTATGTTTTTGAGATCCTTGAGTCCAAGCCATAGTAGAAAAAATCTGAAAAAAATCATGCTTACGTTTTTGAGATCCTTGAGTCCAAGCCGTAGTAGAAAAAATCTGAAAAAAATCATGCTTATGTTTTTGAGATCCTTGAGTCCAAGACGTAGTAGAAAAAATCTGAAAAAAATCATGCTTAAGTTTTTGAGATCCTTGAGTCCAAGCCGTAGTAGAAAAAATCTGAAAAAAAAATCATGCTTATGTTTTTGAGATCCTTGAGTCCAAGCCGTAGTAGAAAAAATCTGAAAAAAATCATGCTTATGTTTTTGAGATCCTTGAGTCCAAGCCATAGTAGAAAAAATCTGAAAAAAATCATGCTTACGTTTTTGAGATCCTTGAGTCCAAGCCGTAGTAGAAAAAATCTGAAAAAAATCATGCTTATGTTTTTGAGATCCTTGAGTCCAAGCCGTAGTAGAAAAAATCTGAAAAAAATCATGCTTATGTTTTTGAGATCCTTGAGTCCAAGCCGTAGTAGAAAAAATCTGAAAAAAATCATGCTTATGTTTTTGAGATCCTTGAGTCCAAGCCGTAGTAGAAAAAATCTGAAAAAAATCATGCTTATGTTTTTGAGATCCTTGAGTCCAAGCCGTAGTAGAAAAAATCTGAAAAAAATCATGCTTATGTTTTTGAGATCCTTGAGTCCAAGCCATAGTAGAAAAAATCTGAAAAAAATCATGCTTACGTTTTTGAGATCCTTGAGTCCAAGCCGTAGTAGAAAAAATCTGAAAAAAATCATGCTTATGTTTTTGAGATCCTTGAGTCCAAGACGTAGTAGAAAAAATCTGAAAAAAATCATGCTTAAGTTTTTGAGATCCTTGAGTCCAAGCCGTAGTAGAAAAAATCTGAAAAAAAATCATGCTTATGTTTTTGAGATCCTTGAGTCCAAGCCGTAGTAGAAAAAATCTGAAAAAAATCATGCTTATGTTTTTGAGATCCTTGAGTCCAAGCCATAGTAGAAAAAATCTGAAAAAAATCATGCTTACGTTTTTGAGATCCTTGAGTCCAAGCCGTAGTAGAAAAAATCTGAAAAAAATCATGCTTATGTTTTTGAGATCCTTGAGTCCAAGCCGTAGTAGAAAAAATCTGAAAAAAATCATGCTTATGTTTTTGAGATCCTTGAGTCCAAGCCGTAGTAGAAAAAATCTGAAAAAAATCATGCTTATGTTTTTGAGATCCTTGAGTCCAAGCCGTAGTAGAAAAAATCTGAAAAAAATCATGCTTACTTTTTTGAGATCCTTGAGTCCAAGCCGTAGTAGAAAAAATCTGAAAAAAATCATGCTTATGTTTTTGAGATCCTTGAGTCCAAGACGTAGTAGAAAAAATCTGAAAAAAATCATGCTTATGTTTTTGAGATCCTTGAGTCCAAGCCGTAGTAGAAAAAATCTGAAAAAAAAATCATGCTTATGTTTTTGAGATCCTTGAGTCCAAGCCGTAGTAGAAAAAATCTGAAAAAAATCATGCTTATGTTTTTGAGATCCTTGAGTCCAAGCCATAGTAGAAAAAATCTGAAAAAAATCATGCTTACGTTTTTGAGATCCTTGAGTCCAAGCCGTAGTAGAAAAAATCTGAAAAAAATCATGCTTATGTTTTTGAGATCCTTGAGTCCAAGCCGTAGTAGAAAAAATCTGAAAAAAATCATGCTTATGTTTTTGAGATCCTTGAGTCCAAGCCGTAGTAGAAAAAATCTGAAAAAAATCATGCTTATGTTTTTGAGATCCTTGAGTCCAAGCCGTAGTAGAAAAAATCTGAAAAAATCATGCTTATGTTTTTGAGATCCTTGAGTCCAAGCCGTAGTAGAAAAAATCTGAAAAAAATCATGCTTATGTTTTTGAGATCCTTGAGTCCAAGCCGTAGTAGAAAAAATCTGAAAAAAATCATGCTTATGTTTTTGAGATCCTTGAGTCCAAACCGTAGTAGAAAAAATCTGAAAAAAATTAATTGAAAAATTCATTTTCTGGGAGGCAGTGAGAGTCAAACAAACTACGGTTTAGGGGACCTCAAAACCGTACCCATGGTTTTTGCTACGTATTTTCCTTTATTTGACCTTCAAATGTCCTCTAGGACAGAGATGGGCGTAATTTTATTTATAAATAAAAATACGAATTTATTCTTACTTCATATATTTGTGAATACGAATATAAATAAATTCGTATTCATAAGTGTGAATACGAATTAATTTGTATTCAAGTATATTAAATGTAAAAATACAAATAAAATTGTATTCGCAAATTTTTCTGCGAATACAAATAAATTCACAGAAAAAAAATTTAAATATTCACAAAAAATGTGAATATTCACAAAAAGTCAAGTGATTAAAAAAAAAACACATTGAAATATATGAATACAAATTTATTCATGTTATAATTTGTGAATAAAAATTTATTCACAAAAAAAAAATCACAAATAAATTATGATTTTTTTCGAATTAACGATAAGATGATATTACCAAAGTTGTTTTAATGTGATTTTTTTGTTGTGCCGCTTAACATCTAGGTGATTGAAGATGGTATTAGGATGAATATTGAAGAAGTAGCCTACCCAATCCTTGCCAATACCACCTTCTATATCCTTCCTAATTCCACCAGGTCTGGCCGCAAGATTCTTCAAAATTAAAAATAAAATCACCTTAAAGTAACTTTCGTAATATCATCTTATCGTTAATTCGAAAAAATTCATAATTTATTTGCGAATTTTTTTGTGAATAAATTTTTATTCGCAAATTATAATGTGAATAATAATAAATTTTTGTAATCACTTGCTTTTTTGTGAATATTCACATTTTATGTGAATATTTACAATTTTTTCTGTGAATTTATTTGTATTCGCAGGAAAATTAGCGAATAAAATTTTATTTGTATTTTTATATTTAATATTTGTGAATACAAATAAATTCTTATTCACACTTATGAATACGAATTTATTTATATTCGTATTTACAAATATATGAAGTACGAATAAATTCGTATTTTTATTTATAAATAAAAATATGCCCATCTCTGCTCTAGGAAAAGGCGTAAGGTTAAACAAACTACGAATTACGACTCTATGACCTCAAAAATAAATGAATGATTTTTTCAGATTTTTCCTATGGTTTTTTTCTTTATTTGACTTTCAAATGGCCTTGAATCTGATGTGATGAAGGTTAACCGAACCGCAAATCGTAATCAGCGACCCAAAAAACCAAATCAAATGTTGAACTTAGTTGTATACTTTTATATAATAACTTCCGATTTCCTGCGTTTACTGTGGCGAAAATCACCCCGCGAATCATATTATGTGATTGTCGTGGGCGGTATACAGAAAGGCTGAGGTTTTATGATTAACACTTTTATTGTCTGACACAAATGCATACATGAGACTACGTGGTGTAACCATTAGTATAACCTGCTCTGCACTTCCCTTTGTAGCATTCTGACGCAAAATAACCTTCCACTGCACTAACTATCAAAACTCGCCCGCCAAGATCGCCCGCCAAGATCAATGCAAAAAGCACTAGCAATATGCCAAAGAACTCGGAGGAGGAGTAGGAGCCACGACAGTTTCAAGACGTTTGAAGGAAATCGGCAAGTCCAAAACTGACATTTCTTACGGAACAGCCTGTTAGTCAATTAATGATTGATTACTTGCGCGGGTAATGAACTGCTAGCTCATCAGCTGTTGTGCAGTATCTCGTGTAGATGAACTGCTAGCTCATCAGCTGTTGTGCAGAATCTCGTGTAGATGAACTGCTAGCTCATCAGCTGTTGTGCAGTATCTCGTGTAGATGAACTGCTAGCTCATCAGCTGTTGTGAAGTATCTCGTGTAGATGAACTGCTAGCTCATCAGCTGTTGTGAAGTATCTCGTGTAGATGAACTGCTAGCTCATCAGCTGTTGTGAAGTATCCCGTGTAGATGAACTGCTAGCTCATCAGCTGTTGTGAAGTATCCCGTGTAGATGAACTGCTAGCTCATCAGCTGTTGTGAAGTATCTCGTGTAGATGAACTGCTAGCTCATCAGCTGTTGTGCAGTATCTCGTGTAGATGAACTGCTAGCTCTTCAGCTGTTGTGCAGTATCTCGTGTAGATGAACTGCTAGCTCATCAGCTGTTGTGCAGTATCTCGTGTAGATGAACTGCTAGCTCATCAGCTGTTGTGCAGTATCCCGTGTAGATGAACTGCTAGCTCATCAGCTGTTGTGCAGTATCCCGTGTAGATGAACTGCTAGCTCATCAGCTGTTGTGCAGTATCTCGTGTAGATGAACTGCTAGCTCATCAGCTGTTGTGAAGTATCTCGTGTAGATGAACTGCTAGCTCATCAGCTGTTGGGAGGGGCCTGGAACTTGGCTTTTTTTAACGTTAGTTTTTTTGGGATATACATGTATATATATATATATATATATATATATATATACATATATATGTATATATATCTATATATATATATATATATAGATATATACACATAAATATGTACTCACTACTACAAATACACACACAAGCATACATACGAGTACACCGTTAAGCATATATATATATATATATATATATATATATATATATATATATATATACAGATAGAATATATGTAGATATACACACATAGAAGCATATGCACAAACATTAACCTAACATATCAGTAAACATGCCGACGAATGAAGTAGTCGATACTTGTCATGAATGGAGTGTTTGGAAAGAGAGGGATGTAGTATTGAAGGGGAGCCTGTCCATTCATAACAAATCCACTGGCTTATCAGTGGATTGTCAACGCTGATTGAGATGCAACCTGTCAATCACAGGTCATCTCTCTGTTCCCTCTCTCTCTCTCGCTCCCTCTCTCTCTCTCTCACTCTCTCTCTCTCTCTCTCCCTCTCTCTCTCTCTCTCTCTCACACACACACACACACACACACACACACACACACACACATAGACAGAGGGTTCATTAGAAGGAGGGGGGGGGGTTACTCCGGACCACGTTACCAATTTGCCACTACAAGCCATAATTTTTGTTGTATTTCACACATAACTCTGAAAGGTCCTTAAAAATGTAAAAGAGAAGAACTATTCATGTTTTTATTTTATTTATGTAGGATATTTTAAGAAAATTATTCATGCATGCAGTCGACACCACCCAAATTCAGTGCCTAGTTATGCAGCTCCTGCGTGACGGACTTTTAACTCTTCTTTCAGGTTTAATGACGTTCAATTAAAGCCCAAATCCTCTGAGATGTGTATTAAGCTTCCTGCGTATGTATATGTGGCTATGATAATAATTCTAAAAAGGCCTCTCAAAGGTGTAATATAAATAATTAAATAAATTTACATATCTTTGACTAGTTTCCCAATTAAAAGTTTTGGTTCCTTGAACTGTTTGCCGTTTCATACAAAACAAAGGCCTTAAACTAAATCCAGGCTGGCTATATCTTCTCTACAAAACCCATTATTCGACTTGCGCATTCGTGCTTGGAACTTCTGGAAAGTTGTGGTTTTTGAATAAGGCATATATTATGAGGTTATTAGCTTTATTCAGATCCTGTGGCTTTAATTTATCTCTTGAAAGTGACTAGAAGAAAGTGTCTTTCCACTTTTTCAGACTTCGGAGGCCACATGATAACCAAGGCTGGGGATGTGTGGTTCTCTAGTCGGCTTAAGAGATGATTGTAAATTTCTTGGTAATTTTTTTCTAATACTGATTTCTTTATTGTTTATTTCGACCTGTTAAAAAAAAAGGGTCCAGAGGGGCAGACACTATAGAGGTATCTGATTGTTGACCATACGGCACATCGGGGAGATAGTTTAGTCAGCGCTTTGCTCCGGCCGCCTGATACCTATTTAATTCAGGAATTAAAGGCTGGGTGAGCCTAGGGACGGTCTGGGAGCCCAAATCCAATCCTTGAACGATGACAATAGAAGGTAAAAATCTGTAGTGCGCGCTCGGGTTTTGAACCTGGGCCCTCCAGTTCATTAGTCGAGTGCTCTACCACTGAGCTAACCTCGTCCTTTCATTCCTTATAGCTACTATATACTTGTCAAATACCACTCAATGACCTATCATCGCCCAGCCCAAAACACTTGACGGAAAAATTTGAAATTTTACATGGACACTCCCTTAAGGATATAAACACTAAGAAAGGATTTTTTGATATTCCGAGGTAATAATAATAATATCCCGAACCCTTGCACAGCTTCCTCATCCACCAGCATTCCCAGGTCAGAACACTTCTTGGTAATGCTCGCAAATATAATGGCTGTTTCCAAATGACATCTTGGAAACACAACTTTTTAAAAATTAATGTCTATTTATTATTGACAACTAAATTTAACCTGTACTGGTTAAACTCCTGTTACTGGTAACCTATTGATAACGGGTTATCTGTATATTGGCACTAGACCGGAGCGCCCCAGTGTCAAGAAACATTATACTTTGATTACTTATCAATTGACGAATAACATATAGTATGACGGGAACCGTGATGTAATAAACTGCATACAATTATGTAGTAGTGTTAATTTTGATGATACATTATTTAACGCAATAATATACCTACCTATCTGCCGTGATGAAGCACAGGTATTCAGCTATTAGATTATAAAGCCAGAAAAATATGATTATATGATAAAACAGTAAACACTAGGCTTACCTATGGTATCCTGCTGGAACAGCTATGGCATGGCCCAAATGATACCAGATTAGGGAACTGGGGATATTTAACAGATGCTGGTTGCATATTTAAGGACTAACACTTTTTTTTTTCCTCATCCGTTCCCCTTAAAAAATATATATATTTAATAATATTATTCATCAGTACTTTAAACATGTTAATTATTAACAAACTATTGATCGTATATGTTAACAAACAGTATATTTCATTCAGAGGCTGTTAGCTATTTAAACACTGAACATATTTGATAGTTTCTACCCATTGGTGTGATATATCTAAAATTGAATTTTAGTTTATGAATATGTGATGAGTTTGTAATTAGTTTTCTGGCGCGAGGACATTACAAACAATATATCTTGTTAGTAGACAATATTGTGTATTTTAGTAGGGAGTTTTCGCATTTAATAATACTTCTGCTCAACCTAGCTCATAACTAGTAATGTTAGAGATAGATTCTGAGCGATGTAACAGTCAGGGTAACTTTATATTACAACTAGTTTATCTATAAAAATAAATAGTATTTCATGATCCTATCTCTGGAGTTATTACAGGCGGTAAAGCTAACGCACACCTTCTGCTTCATTGGTCAGGGAAAGTAGGTTGTGAACCTCAATATTCTATGTTTTTGGAAAGACATCTTATAGCTTTCCAGGTAATGGTTCCCACAATCATTGAGTTTTACGAGGCTGAAAGTATAACGTCACCTTCAGAGAGGAGCGACTGGCAGAAAGGTATCAGTCACAGGTAGAGAGGTTACTGTAACATGACTCGCCCAAACGTTTGAATGGAATCACTGGGTAGTGACACGCTACAACCCGAGAATGGAATCACTGGACCCGCCACACAGTGAAGATGGATCTCTGGATTCTGACTCGCTAGAACCTGAGAATGGGACCACTGGATACTGACTCTCCCAAACCTGTAAATGGAATCACTGGGTAGTGACACGCTACAACCCGAGAATGGAATCACTGGACCCGCCAGAACGTGAGGATGGATCTCTGGATTCTGACTCGCTAGAACCTGAGAATGGGACAACTGGATACTGACTTTCCCAAACCTGTAAATGGAATCACTGGGTAGTGATACGCTACAACCCGAGAATGGAATCACTGGACCCGCCACACAGTGAAGATGGATCACTGGATACTGACTCGCTAGAACCTGAGAATGGGACAACTGGATACTGACTCTCCCCAACCTGTAAATGGAATCACTGGACAGTGACAGGCCGCAACCCGAGAACGGAATCACTGGACCCGCCAGAACGTGAGGATGGATCTCTGGATACTGACTCGCTAGAACCTGAGAATGGGACAACTGGATACTGACTCTCCCAAACCTGTAAATGGAATCACTGGACAGTGAGAGGCCGCAACCCGAGAATGGAATCACTGGACCCGCCAGAACGTGAGGATGGATCACTGGATACTGACTCGCAAGAACCTGAGAATGGGACAACTGGATACTGACTCTCCCAAACCTGTAAATGGAATCACTGGACAGTGAGAGGCCGCAACCTGATAATGGAATCACTGGACCCGCCAGAACGTGAGGATGGACCACTGGATACTGACTCGCCCAAACCTGTGAATGGAATCACCGAAGAGTGACGCGCCACAACCCGATGGTGGAATCACTTGACCCGCCGCAACGTGAGGATGGATCTCTGGATACTGACTTGCAAGAACCTATGAATGGGACCACTGGATATTGAGTCGCCCAAACCTGTGAATGGAATCACCGGACAGTGACGCGCCACAACCCAGAAATGGAATCACTGGATAATGACTCGCAAGACCCAGTAGCTGTAAAAGGATGTAAAGAGTAAGACATTATCTCTAAATCCCATTATAGAGAGATGAAGAAACCTCTACAGAATACTGATTACATATTTTAATGTCAAAGCTTTAAAACAACATTTTCCAAGTCTTGAGAGGAAATGTTGATGCTAAACACCTCATAAGCCATTAGGCGGGGTTAAGGGCAACGTGACGGTTTTAAATGCCCATCCCAAACACGTTACTACCAACAACAACATGGAGGTTTACGACTGTTTTTATAACATCATACTCTTCTGAAGCACGTCGTAAATTCTTCAATATTCCACAAAAAGGAATTAACTCACTCACAAATGCGGTTCAAAAAGAGATCTTGGATAAAGAACTATAACACATAGGGGTGTTAAAATATAAATATCATTAAAAGAAGGAAATGTTTCCAAAAATTAAATTATTCGTTTGGTTTATTTATTTGAGGACTATGTACAAATTTACAAACACTGAATTGGTGAGTGATAGGGAACAGAAGACCCTGACAGGAGCTAAGTGCTAGAGATCAGAACACAAGAACAAGGTAAGTCAGTGTTAGAGAAGAGGGCACCGGGACAGGATAGCTCAGTGTTAACAACAGGAAAGAGGGTAAAGATAGCACACAAGAAGAAAACAGGACACAGGGACAGCTCAGTGCTAGTCCATCACCAGACAACAGAAGGAATGGCAGCATGTCCACCACCATAAGAAGTGGGTGACCATCACTATCGAACAGAAGGAAATACATCATGCCCACCACCATAAGAAGTGGACGACCATCACCATCGAACAGAAGGAATGATAGCATGTCCACCACCATAAGAAGTGGGTGACCATCACCATCAAACAGAAGGAATGATAGTATGTCCACCACCATAAGAAGTGGATGACCATCACTATCGAACAGAAGGAATTGCATCATGCCCACCACCATAAGAAGTGGACGACCATTACCATCGAACAGAAGGAATGATAGCATGTCCACCACCATAAGAAGTGGGTGACCATCACCATCGAACAGAAAGAATGACAGCATGCCAACCACCATAAAAAGTGGGTGACCATCGCCTTCATGATAACACTGATACATCCGTATCTGTGATTTTTCCTCTCCATAAAGATAAATCCGAGAGTATATTATTTCTTATTTCCTGCAGAGCATAGGATATTGTGCCGTTTTGATATTTTTTTTCTGCCACTAATTATGAAATCCAGTGGCAGCATTTGAGATAAGTAAGGATTTTTTTATATGATGGAGCTCTAAAATATTAGCCATTTATTTTAGTGTAAGTTTTGTAAAACTGTAAAATACACATTACAATAATACAGAGTGTAAACCAATTGATGTTACTGCAGTAAACCGCCTCTAGTAGACATGATAATACGGGGGAAGAGATCCATTCCCCAGAGAATCCCAGGGCTAACCCAGGGGGTCGTTTCATCCCCAAATCCTACCCGACCTGTCTTTGTCCCTTTATCCTCGAAATCGTTTCTTTTCAAACCAAGATATGCTTTTAGGATTTACTCTCCTCCACTTCCTTTTTATCCTTCTGGGTTTGTTGATCTTCATCGTACTGGAGAATTTAGGAGGGAAATTAACTGCGGAGTAAGTTACACGTGGCTGGGATTACTTTTGAGTCAGAACCCGTCTGGATTGACTGTCTGTTTAATTATCTATCTTACTACGCAATATTTTTTAAAAAAGTTTGAAATATTCTTGACGCATACGGGCTTTGAACGCGCTGCGCGCAATTCTAGCGCGGTTACTCCCTCCCCTTATAGGGAGGAAACCCGCTGATGAGGTTGACCTCATGACGCAATCCGGAACTGCCTACATGAAAATCTTATGTTTCAGATCCAGAACATGTACAGAAATTTGTACATGTATGTATATTATATATATATATATATATATATATATATATATATATATATATATACACTATATAATTATTCTTGTAGATGACCCAAATTACGTTTTAATTGTTTGAGGCTTAGGGTCGGAAAAGTAGCAATTCCTTGTATTACACGACTTTATTTTGCATGTCCTACATGTTTCGTGCTTTATTTCATTCGTACCTCATCAGGGGCACTTCTCGCTAAGACGTCCTCTCGTCCCATGTATCTTCTACCCCTGCCTCCGTAGAAGGTACATGGAACGAGAGGACCATGTACCTTCTACGGAGACAGAGGTAGAAGGTACATGGAACGAGAGGACCATGTACCTTCTACGGAGGCAGGGGTAGAAGGTACATGGAAAGAGAGGACCATGTATCTTCTACCCCTGCTTCCGTAGAAGGTACATGGGACGAGAGGACCATGTATCTTCAACCCCTGCCTCCGTAGAAGGTACATGGAAAGAGAGGACCATGTATCTTCTACCCCTGCCTCCGTAGAAGGTACATGAGACGAGAGGACCATGTACCTTCTACCCCTTCCTCCGTAGAAGGTACATGGGACGAGAGGACTTCTTAGCAAGAAGTGCCCCTGATGAGGTGTAATACCTCAAACAACAAATACGTAGTAAGAAATATATATATATATATATATATATATATATATATATATATATATATATATATGTATATATATATATATATATATGTATATATATATATATATATATACATATACATATATCTATATGTGTTCGCGCTTTATCTAAGTAAATAATGGTTCGATTTGGTAACGCTTACGTTTTCAAGTTTTTATGCTTGTAGGCACTCGTTTTCAGGTTCCTTAAAGTAGAAGAATGAATGAAACCATTTTTAAAGCGATATCTGTAACCGCTTTTAAGAAACATTGAAACAACTACTGTTACAAACTAATTTTTAGATTGCGTATTCAGATTTTTTCAGTTTATACATGTTACAGACGTTTCATATTCATCGAATCTATGATAGGTATATTTTGGTTCAGTTTGGAGTTAAGGAAGTACTATTACCCTGAAGTAACTTGAGAGAAGTTAATTAAGTCGATTGGGGGGGGGGTATCCGTTTTATTATATTTTAGAATTAATCAAGAGTTATGCAAGAGCAGCGTTCTCATCATGGTTACATCACGACGGGGAAAAGGGCTCAATGAGGAATTTGGCGGTGTGAGTATCGTTGCTTGATGAGTATCCACTATCCTTATCAAGCCGCAATACACATCGAGCGACACTCCTCATCGAGCCACGATACTCATCGAGTCACAATCCTCATCGAGCCACGATACTCATCAAGCCACGATACTCATCGGGTCACTGTCGTTATCGAGCCACAATCCTCATCGAGCCACTATTCTCATCAAGCCACGATACTCATCGAGTCACTGTTGTTATCGAGCCACAATCCTCATCGAGCCACGATACTCATCAAGCCACGATACTCATCGAGTCACTGTCCTTATCGAGCCACGATACTCATCAAGCCACGATACTCATCGGGTCACCGTCCTTATCGAGCCACAATCCTCATCGAGCCACGATACTCATCAAGCCACGATACTCATCGAGTCACTGTCGTTATCGAGCCACAATCCTCATCGAGCCACGATACTGATCAAGCCACGATACTCATCGAGTCACTGTCCTTATCGAGCCACACTCCTCATCGAGCTACGATACTCATCAAGCCACGATACTCATCGAGTCACTGTCCCTATCGAGCCACAATCCTCATCAAGCCACGATACTCATCAAGCCACGATACTCATCAAGCCACGATACTCATCGGGTAACTGTCGTTATCGAGCCACAATCCTCATCGAGCCACGATACTCATCAAGCCACGATACTCATCGAGTCACTGTCCTTATCGAGCCACACTCCTCATCAAGCCACGATGCTCATCGGGTCACCGTCCTTATCGAGCCACACTCCTCATCGAGCTACGATACTCATCAATCCACGATACTCATCGGGTCACTGTCGTTATCGAGCCACAATCCTCATCGAGCCACTATACTCATCAAGCCACGATACTCATCGAGTCACTGTCGTTATCGAGCCACAATCCTCATCGAGCCACGATACTGATCAAGCCACGATACTCATCGAGTCACTGTCCTTATCGAGCCACACTCCTCATCGAGCTACGATACTCATCAAGCCACGATACTCATCGAGTCACTGTCCCTATCGAGCCACAATCCTCATCAAGCCACGATACTCATCAAGCCACGATACTCATCGAGCCACACTCCTGCTCGAGCCACGATACTCATCAAGCCACGATACTCATCGGGTCACTGTCGTTATCGAGCCACAATCCTCACCGAGCCACGACACTCATCAAGCCACGATACTCATCGGGTCACTGTCGTTATCGAGCCACACTCCTCGTAGAGCCACGATACTCATCAAGCCACGATACTCATCGGGTCACTGTCGTTATCGAGCCTCAATCCTCATCAAGCCACAATACTCATCAAGCCAAGATACTCATTGAGTCACTGTCCTTATCGAGCCACAATCCTGTGAATGGTATCACCGGAGAGTGACGCGCCACAACCCGATGGTGGAATTACTGGACGCGCCGCAACGTGAGGATGGATCTGTGGATACTGAATCGCAAGAACCTATGAATGGGTTCTTGCGAGTCGATACTCATCAAGCCACGATACTCATCGAGTCACAATCCTCATCGAGCCACGATACTCATCAAGCCACGATACTTATCGAGTCACTGTCGTTATCGAGCCACAATCCTCATCGAGCCACGATACTCATCAAGCCACGATACTCATCGAGTCACTGTCCTTATCGAGCCACACTCCTCATCGAGCCACGATACTCATCAAGCCACGATACTCATCGGGTCACTGTCGTTATCCAGCCACAATCCAAATCGGGCCACGATACTCATCAAGCCACGACACTCATCGAGGCACTGTCCCTATCGAGCCACAATCCTCATCAAGACACGATCCTCATCGAGCCACGATTCTCACACCGCCAAATTCCTCATTGAGCCCAGCTGCTCTTGCATAACTCGTGATTAATTTTAAAATATAATAAAACGGATTACCCCCCCCCCCCCAATCGACTTAATTAACTTCTCTCAAGTTACTTCAGGGTAATCAATCTCTCAACAAGCTCTGATTGTATATTATATAAATTAGGGATTCATGTTTACGTTCAGTATCATAGTTACACACACACACACACACACACACACACACACACACACACACACCCACACACACACACACACACACAGGCACACACACACATAGACGCATTCGTTAAAGCAAGCGCATACATATATACACGCATACACCCTTCACTATATCCATCATAGAATCCTTCACTATATCCATTATGGACCCCATCTCTATGACATCATAGACCCATTCACTATATCCATCATAGACTCCTTCCCTATATCCATCATAGACTCCTTCTCTATATCCATAATAGACTCCTTCACTATATCCATCATAGAATCCTTCTCTACATCCATAATAGGCTCCTTCTCTATACCCATCATAGACCCCTTCTCTATTCCATCATAGGCTCCTTCTCTATATCCATCATACACCCCTTTACTATATCCATCATAGGCCCTTCACTATATCCATCATAGACACCTTTACTATATCCATCTTAGGCCCCTTTACTATATCCATCACAGACGCCATCACTATATTCGTCATAGATCCCTTCATTTTATCCATCATAGCCCACTCACTGTATCCATCATAGACCCCTTCACTATATCCATCATTGATCCCTTCACTATATCCATCATAGACACCTTCACTATATCCATCATACACCCCTTTACTATATCCATCATAGGCCCTTCACTATATCCATCATAGACACCTTTACTATATCCATCTTAGGCCCCTTTACTATATCCACCACAGACGCCATCACTATATTCGTCATAGATCCCTTCATTTTATCCATCATAGCCCACTCACTGTATCCATCATAGACCCCTTCACTATATCCATCATTGATCCCTTCACTATATCCATCATAGACACCTTCACTATATCCATCATTGGGCCCTTTACTATATCTATCATAGACAAATTTACTATATCCATAACAGACCCCTTTACTATATCCATCAAAGACTCCTTCTCTATATCTATCATAGACACCTTCACTATTTCCATTATAGAACCCAACACTATAGCCATCATAGACACTTTCTCTATATCCATCATAGAACCCTTCACTATATCCATCATAGAATCCTTCACTATTCCATCATAAACTCCTTCACTATATCTATCATAGACCCCTTTACTATATCCATTATAGACTCCTTCACTACATCCATAATAGACCCCTTTACTATATCCATCATACACCCCTTTACTATATCCATCAAAGACTCCTTCTCTATATCTATCATAGACACCTTCACTATTTCCATTATAGAACCCTTTACTATAGCCATCATTGACACTTTCTCTATATCCATCATAGGCACCTTCACTATATCTATCATAGACCCCTTTACTATATCCATTATAGAACCTTTCACTATACCCATCATAGGCCCTTCACTATATCCGCTATAGACATCGGAGTATATAGAAAATAATTTCGGGAGGGGTTGGGAAAATTTCGGGGAGGGGGGCTGTGACTATTTGCGGGGTATGGAATACTAAAAATTTAGAGGTTGGAATAGTTATAGGCAACTAAAACGCTATTACACGTAAAATAAAATGTTTTTTATGAACTAAGTGATCTTATTGAATTTATTTTTAAGGGTTTTACTTCAAGTTTTTACCATCAAATCAAAATTTCGGGGGGGGGGGGCTGCAGCCCCCACAGCCCCCCCCCCTTATATACGCCCATGATTATAGACCCCTTCACTATATCCATAGTAGACTAATAGACCCCTTTACTATTTCCATTATAGACACCTTTACTATATCCATCACAGACTCCATTACTATTTCCATTATAGACCCCTTTACTATATCCATCACAGACTCCTTTACTATTTCCATTATAGACCCCTTTACAATATCCATCACAGACTCCTTTACTATATCCATTATAGACCCCTTTACTATTTCCATTATAGACACCTTTACTATATCCATCACAGACGCCTTTACTATTTCCATTATAGACCCCTTTACTATATCCATCACAGACTCCTTTACTATTTCCATTATAGACACCTTTACTATATCCATCACAGACTCCATTACTATTTCCATTATAGACCCCTTTACTATTTCCATTATAGACCCCTTTACTATATCCATCACAGACTCCTTTACTATTTCCATTATAGACACCTTTACTATATCCATCACAGACGCCTTTACTATTTCCATTATAGACCCCTTTACTATATCCATCACAGACTCCTTTACTATTTCCATTATAGACACCTTTACTATATCCATCACAGACTCCATTACTATTTCCATTATAGACCCCTTTACTATATCCATCACAGACTCCTTTACTATTTCCATTATAGACCCCTTTACAATATCCATCACAGACTCCTTTACTATATCCATTATAGACCCCTTTACTATATCCATCACAGACTCCTTTACTATTTCCATTATAGACACCTTTACTATATCCATCACAGACTCCTTTACTATTTCCATTTTAGACACCTTTACTATATCCATCACAGACTCCATTACTATTTTTATTATAGACCCCTTTACTATATCCATCACAGACTCCTTTACTATTTCCATTATAGACACCTTTACTATATCCATCACAGACTCCTTTACTATTTCCATTATAGACCCCTTTACTATATCCATCACAGACTCCTTTACTATTTCCATTATAGACCCCTTTACAATATCCATCACAGACTCCTTTACTATATCCATTATAGACCCCTTTACTATATCCATCATAGGCCCCTTTACTACATCCATTATAGACCCCTTTACTATATCCATCATAGACCCCTTTACTATATCCATTATAGACTCCTTTACTATTTCCATTTTAGATTCCTTTACTATTTCCATTTTAGATTCCTTTACTATTTCCATCCCAGACTCCTTTACTATTTCCATTTTAGATTCCTTTACTATATCTGTGATAAAACCCTTAATGGACCCTTGGGCGTGAAACCAAGCTGTAGTTTGTTGACAGGTGTTGACATAACCACAGATATTCATTTCAGCGAAAGGCCCTTCGGGAGTTTTCGCCGAAATAAATGCAAAAGACGTCCCCGATAGAAAGGTTCCCCGATAGCTAGGAGGAGTATCTCGCGTCATACTGAAAAGATATTTCCAACTGTCACGACAACTTGGAAATCGCGGGACGGAAGATTGAAGTATCTTTCTAACTTTACAAGTCCATCTAGAAGTTTGAGTTAATGCTATTCAATGAGCGACTTCTCCGCGCATCGACAAGTCCCCAGTTCTTCGAGAAACTTTCCACGGCTCTTGTATTGTTCGTGGAGGCTATACTCCTGCTATCTCTCATTTAAAGGAATGGTTTCAATTAAATCCGAGGGAGTGTTGCTTCGATATTGGCTGTATAGTCCGAGAGCTGGCAACGCACTTTTCATGAAGTGTTTTATGCATTTCGAAATTTTGCTATAATATACCTCTTAGATATATAAGAAGGTATATATGTGTTTCCTGGACATACCTTGGAACACCAGGTACTGCGCATAGGGGAAAGGTGCAAAACAATATTGCCCGAATATAGAGTTTTATTCAGAAGCCAACTATCTTTAATGAAAAATTAATAAAATTTTACAATGAATAATAAATATGGCAGATACTTTTAAGGGGTATAAAAAATAATTGTTTTTATTCTAATATTAAATGAGAGTTTTATTCGCGCTGCCATTAAAACCGGAACAGCTGTACAAGATCATGTGAGCAAGAACCAATGAGAGCACAGAAAACAACCAACACTGCGCGGTCGTCTCAAGCACTCTTATGGTTACGCGCAGTGCATTGCAGTCTATCATATTCAACATTTATTTTCATGTTTCTTGATAACACTGTTCTGCAAAAAAAAACTTTTCTCCCCTCCCTTGAACAATTTTGCCTGTTTCTCATGTTTTCAGGTGTGCTGAGTCCAAATCTGAACTCAGAAAAATTCTATCACCCTCTGATTTTTAGAGAAAAGAGGAGAAACTTGGAAAAAATGATAAATTGTATTTGAAAATTATTGTCTTTATTATAAAAGATTTTTTTTTTCTTTTTCAACGGTAAAATATAACTAATTGAATCCTGCATGCTATCAGGTATAATACTAGATATGACAAAAATCAAAAAATATACACACATCGTCAATGAGTATTTTTTTTTCTTTTCTACTCTTCCTCCTCTGTCTCCCGCTGCAGTGTCCAGCAGTAATCCGCCAGTATCTTCTCATTCCATTTGCCAGTATATCTTTTTTCCATTCTGGATATGTCTTGGTGGAATCGTTCTCCATGTTCGTCCGAAACTGCACCCAAATTTGGGGCGAAAAAGTCTAGGTGACTATGCAGGAAATGTATTTTTAAGGACATATTGCATCCCAATGTTTTATATGAAGTAAGCATTTCTTGGACTATTTTTCGGTAGTCTCTAGATTTTTCGTTTCCCAAAAACTTAGCACATACCTCTCGAAAAGCAATCCAAGCCTTTTTCTCAGTAGTATTTAACTTTGCTTCAAAAGTGAGGTCCTTGAGTAGATGTCGAATTTGGGGTCCTACGAAAATTCCCTCCTTTATCTTAGCATCGCTGAGATGCGGAAATTTTTGTTTTAAGTACATGAAACCTTCTCCTTCCTTGTCCATCGCTTTTACGAAGTTTTTCATTAGCCCCAATTTTATGTGGAGTGGGGGTAAAATTATTTGATTTTTGTCCACTAATGGAGGATTGGTAATGTTTTTTTCCTTACGCTCTGGCAATTTTTTTACGACATAATGGTCTCCTCGTTTTCTGCTGTCCCACTCGCACAAAAAACAACAAAATTTAGTGTAACCTCCTTGGAGTCCTGTAAGCATGGCTACCACTTTAAGATCTGCACAAATGCAAAAAACACTTTTAGCCATATTTCTTCAACCACTTGTAATATTCCCATCAAATTTTTTTTCGTTCAAATATACTTCATTGCGCTCCAAATCATCGGGCTTTTGAATTTTTTCACTATGTTTTGATGCCAAAAAAAAATTCGTTAAATTTACAAATAACTCACATTTTTGGATAAAAAACTAAAATTTCTCCAGAAACTGTGCGTGATAGACAGAATCTGACTTCAAATTCGTGTTCAGCACATTTGAAAACAGTAAGAAAGCATGTTTTGGTTTGAAGGAGGATTTTCGTGCAGAACAGTGTAATTAAACCCCACAAAAGTGTCTGCCCTTTTGCAATTATTTTCAAATATGTTTATTGAAGACGCTGTTTAAATCGCAGCGTGAATAAAGCACTTCATTTAATAGTAAAAATAAAAACTAGGTACTTAGTTTTTTTTTTAATTTTCATTTTAACCCCCTTAAAAGTGCCTGCCTTATTTATTATTAATTTGAAAACTGCCTTAATTTGCCATTTTTTTCATTAATAATAGTTGGCTTCTGAATAAAACTCTATTTTTGAGCAATATTGTTTTGCACCTTTCCCCTATGTGCAGTACCTGCTGTTCCAAGGTATGTCCAGGAAACACAGACTTACCTTCTTATCTACCTAAGAGGTACATTATAGCAAAATTTAAGGGTGCATAAAACGCTTAATGAAAAGTGCGTTGCCAGCTATCGGTCTAGTAGTTGTACTCGATGGCCGTCATATCAAGATTTACGAAAAACAGAATATTATCTTAAGCTCTCGGGTACGATACGAGCGATGAGCGAAAAGCTTCAGAGCGGGGTCGCTCTTATTAATGTTAAGGTGGAGTGCAGTAGGAAGGAGGGAGGACTGGCTACAGTAGGCCTGAGCGACCGGGCGACGTGGCTTGTAGGTCCAGCCTCTTCGCTCATCGCTCAGGCCAGACATTACAATTTTTTTCGTCGCTCACCTCAGACATTATATTTTGCGTGGTATAAAAAAAGCTACAGCCTCTAAATCTTAACCGATTTCAATTTTTTTTTTTTAAATGAAAGCTAATAAAATTTAGAACAACTTTGTCAATTCACATTTATGGTTTTTGTTTTCCTTCTTTATTAAATTACGAGGAAAGATGTTTATAGCCATCCAATGTTTATAACCTTCCAATGTTTATAGCCATCCAATGTTTATAACCTTCCAATGTTTATAACCTTCCAATGTTTATCGTTGAATGTTTATGTTTGAATGGACAAATGCCCTAAAACTTAATATAAATTATGCGCCATTGAGAGGAGTTCCTAGCGTTATGGGAGCATCAACTGTAGGACCCCTCTGTCGCAAGTGCGGCAGAGAGAACGAAACACCAGCACACGTGCTTGGAAACTGTCCTAACAGCATGCTTCTTGTCACTAGGCGTTACCATAACCTCAAACACAGGTTCATTGCTCTCCTTCAAGAAAAAGGCTTCCAATGCCATGAAGAAGTCTATGGCGTGGATGAAGATGGCTCTTCGAGGTATGCAGACATCATTGCTTTTCCGGAGAAATCAAGATCAGCATACGTGATTGACCCTACCATTAGATTCGAAACAAATGATCCAATGTAGGCAGACACAATTGACAAGGATAAAAAGGAAATATACACGAAATGCATAAGGACATACGAGGAGAAATTTGAAGAAGCCTATGGAAGAAGGCATTATACCGTGCAAGGCCTGTGGTTCGGCACTAGAGGGACGATCCCCAAAGCAACTAGCGACTTCTTTGAGACTCTGGGACTAGATACAAGCAAGCTAGCTAGCCTCGCGGAATCAATTCTTATTGATTCCCTGGGGATCCTCAGCTGTCACATTTATGGGAGCTGAACAGCTGCTAATCATTCTTTCGAAGATCATTGTTGTTTACAGACACCTGGCAAATTGAATAAAATCCATATTCCCCCTAAAAAAAAAAAAAAAAATGTACTTATAAATTCATTTTTGAATAGGTATAGTATTTTTAAATTTCTTTTTCTTCGCCTTCCTACTGTAAATTGAATTAGAGAGCATTCCCAAAATTAATTAAATACATTTTCGAAAGAATGATTAGCAACCCAATAGACTTGGGCAGCAATCTTTATTCATTTATTTGTGAATAAAGCTTTTCTTCTTCTTCCAATGTTTATAACCTTCCAATGTTAATAACCTTCCAATGTTTATAACCTTCCAATGTTTATAATCTTCCAATGTTTATAACATTCTTGCTACCTTTCTTATAAATAATTTTAAAATATAAAGAGTAAATTTGATTATAGTGAATGTGAGCTTTTAATTTCGGAAGTAAAAGGTATGGAATGACAGATACAGTGATTTTAAAACTACGATCATAACCAAGAAACTAGGAGAACAGGTTGGAAACGCATTAAACATGCAAGGTAAGATATTTTTATTAACTAAACATTTAAAGTATTATTTTTTTAAATTAATATTTTAATTAAAAAACGTATATTGCGATGTCGGAGACTAAAGGAAATTACCGCCCAGCCGCTCTGTATCGTAGCCAGTGCCTCTCTTCTGCTATGCGCTCGGTCGCTCTGTCGCTCATCGCTCATCGCTCGTATCGTACCCGGGGCCTTAGGATGACACATAGCTTAATTACTGCATTATAATAAGGCTTAGTGTTTGGCGTAGAGATTGGAAAATTGTATCTGCTCAGAAGAAGCTATTCCATGTAAAGTATTGATCTTGATGAATGTTGAAATCACCCCTATGCCCCCTCGTGTTTCGTCCCTAATTTGAAAAAAGTCCGACTCGCAGGAACTGCGTCATCTTAGCGCGATTCCGTTCATGTCTGTAGTGCTTTACGTTAAGGAATAGTAGCAATATTGGTGAGGTTTGATTGTTCTTGAAAAATCTAAAATAAAATCTCGAAGAGACAATATATTTAAGGCTCCACAACAGGAAACTGACAGTATCATGGCGACTTCCCCCACCTTCTCAACGTGATGTATGATGTCTTTGGAAGATACCACTGTTTTGTGTGTGCCTGTGTTATTGGCTCCTTCCAAAGTCCTAGTTAAATATTTATGTTTTATAATTTTTTTTTTTAAATTTTTATTCATTTGTATTCTTTATCTATGATTTTTGTTTTATTTTTAATTAATTTAAGTGTATGTTATTATGGTTTATTTTTACTATAATTTCATTATATGAAATCATAAATAACTTCCTTAATTACCTATCTTGATTAGCCAATGTACTTTACAATTTGTGCCATGTTAATAAACAATGTTTAAGAAAAAATGAAGAAATACGGCTCACTTTAACCTTTAGTGCTCAATATTATTGTTATCAACCAGTATCTTATCATGATTTGATTCCTTATTATAAATGGAAGGGTATCGTAAGATACAAAGAAAGGCACACATATAGAATTATATTTGTGGATAATGCAACAGATACAGATAAAGAGATACACATGGGTGGCCAAACCCCGGGCTCATGTGGGCGAGGCCACCCAATCAAATCAATTGGATTAGAAAAATATACACATCTCACATTCCAATAAATAACTATTAGATAGGACTATAATCAACAATATTTACAAAGATTAAATACATACAGATTTATTTTCATAATATTAATTACAATGAAATGTCAACAAGAAAAGGGCTTAACACATACTTGCAGGCTAGAAGCTACGATGACACAGCCTCACACATTCTGACACTTAAAAACTAACATCACCATAATGTGTCGACAAGAATGGGACTTAACTTAAATTTACAAGGTAGAACCTGTGACAACACAGCCTGACACATTTCAACACTTAAAATCTAACATTAAAAATACTTGAGAGCGTCAAAACTTACAATCATCCACAATAGTTTATATAATTCTATTTCCCAGCATCTTTAATTTACATATAATTATCAACATTGACAACAGAGAATGTTTTCTTCAATACTGATATTTTAATAATTCACAAAATATATTTATAATCTTAATGAAATTCCACAATAATACATAATGACATCATATTTTTATTAATTTACTTACAAAACTTTATTAACATTATAAGAATTTTTCTATACAAACACCAAGAAGTATTTCTATATGAACAAGTATACACATATACAACTGTTGTTTAATACTAATTATTATTAAAAAAAAAACACGATTAAATCACATATAGCAATTAATATACGACGCAAGAAATATTAAAGTTATTACGACCAAGTTACAATCTAATGAATTCTGGTGTTCATTGGAAATAGTTTAAACCAACAGTTAGTATTAAGCTCGAAATTGGTAAGACATTATCAAGTTGTGTTTATGTACAATTATCACTAGATTCCTCTGAGGTTTAAGTATTATCCAGACTCCATGGTGTGGCCATTTCAATGTGGAAAGTCCATATTATTTGGAAACATTTTGTATTTGGCGAATATAAACTTCCATAAAATAACGAATACTGAAAATAAATTTATTACACAAAAAGATCGTTTTATTTGTTTAGAAAATAGTTTTATATTTCTGTAGAATGAAGGATTGTACCTAGGGTTGAGAAATCTCGCTGCTTGTTTGATTTTGAAAATTTTCAATATTTATCAACATTTGTTGTATTTTCCAGCTCTACAATGTCTATGATAAACCGATATTTACCATGGGTGTATGCTTACCATGGGTGTATGCTTACAAGGGGTGTATGCTTACAAAGGGTGTATGCTTACCATGGGTGCATGCTTACCATGGGTGTATGCTTAGCAGGGGTGTATGCTTACCATGGGTGTATGCTTACCATGGGTGTATGCTTACCATGGGTGTATGCTTACCATGGGTGCATGCTTAATAGGGGTGTATGCTTACCATGGGTGTATGCTTCCCAGGGGTGTATGCTTACCAGGGGTGTATGCTTACCATGGGTGTATGCTTACCATGGGTGTATGCTTAGCAGGGGTGTATGCTTACCATGGGTGTATGCTTACCATGGGTGTATGCTTACCATGGGTGTATGCTTCCCAGGGGTGTATGCTTACCAGGGGTGTATGCTTACCATGGGTGTATGCTTACCATGGGTGTATGCTTAGCAGGGGTGTATGCTTACCATGGGTGCATGCTTACCATGGGTGTATGCTTACCATGGGTTTATGCTTACCGGGGGTGTTTTTTTTTTGGGATGTAATGCCAAAATGCTATTACACCCCGAAAAACTTATTTTTTTCTAAACTAAGTGATATTATTTAATTCATTTTTAAGGTTCTTATAACATGCTAGCTGTTACCCAATGTGCCATGCTACACCTACTTTCTGCCTATGACTCTCCCCGTATCAAGATCTACCTGTATACCCAGTTACGCCAAAATCGGTCAAACGGTGTGAATTTATTTATATCTGCCTAGTAATTTTTGAAACAACCAACAGAGGCCAGCACCACAGCAATTCATAAAACAGCCGACAGAGGCCAGCAGCAAAGACTGCGAGTAGATAGCTCTTATCAAAGAAAGGCCAGCGCTCCTTAGTTAGACAGTGACTGTTGATATAAAATTGAAATAAACTGCATTACATGATTATATAATGATGTAAAGTCATCAATGAGTTTGAGTTATTCTAATTATCAAGATCATCAACAAATATATTTGAGACATTATTCAAAATGCCTGTCGATTTAAAATGGCCTTCAGAATCTGAATGGTTCAATGTAGCCAATTTTTCTTGAACAAAACTTTTGACCAAATTTTGAAATTTGACTATTTTGACCTAGCCTAGGAGATTTCCCGTATCAAGACCTACCTGTGTGCCAAGTTTGGTCAAAATCGGTCAAACGGTGTAGATTTTTATAAGGAACAAACAGACATACGGACAAACAGACAGACACTTGATTTATATATATATATATTTTTACTAATAGAATCGAAATTAGAATCGGGGGGCGGGCTGGAGTCCATGATATTAAATTATGATTAAATTTAACAAACTCATACTTTAAAGGATCTTTAACTCAAACCTTTTCATTCATTATTTTTCTCATTTTTTTACTTGTAATTAATAATAAATGTATTTTTTTTCTAGTTTTCTGAAAATGGCCCTAAGGACGAAACGTAAAAATGTGAAAAATAATAAATAATAAATGAATAGGTCTGAAGTAAAGGTCCTTTAAATTAAGAATGTGTTTAATAAATAAATCACAGAATTTTTCCTTGGGAAAACATTTTAACAAGAAAATTATGATTAAATTAAAATAAATATTTTAATATTTTTCTCTTTTATATAGCGTTAAAATTGATGAAATGATTCAACAGAATTTATTCACTTTAAATTTTCCCGTTTGAGAAAACTAGCAATTTTATTCTTTTATATGCCTAAAATGTATCCAGGAATTCCTCCTGCCAAAATATTGAGTTTACATTTGAAAGGAGACTAAATCTTCAACGCACTTAATGACACATATCAGTTTAAAACTAAATTATTGAATGTCAAGGCCAAATTCAATTTTTTCAAAATTAAATTCAACTTTTCCTGTGCCAAAATATGAAATTTCTTAATTCATTTTCGATTTGTGCATCTACATTTATGTGAGTATAAGATATGTTATTTTTATTTTAATTTATTTTGCATATATATTTTAGTTTTATTTACTGTATTACTTCATGTTCATTATTTTAAGTTTTTTAACATTTCTTTTAGTTTTATTAATTTCAATAAATGCGATTGTTTTTCTTTAAATAACAAAATGTCATTTAAGGGCTAAAGGACAGTAAAATAAATACAATTTATTTTATTTGCCTTCCATAATTGATATATCTATAGCAGGAGACTTTATTGGTACTTGTTTAGTTGAGAACTTTTTAAAGGCTAGTTACGCTGCCTAACTCTGTCGAATCTCACAAGGCCCACGTCAAGATTACAAATGGATGAAGGGCAGGAAAATATTGTAATAGGAGCCTGCAGATATTGTTTGAGTAAAAATAAAATCAGTGCCCAAATGACCTGAGACTTTATTGAGGACCAATTGCAGGCTGAGAGCAGCTAGATAAGGTCTGGGACACAATTTACCAACTCACATTACAACACCATAAGGTGAAATCTTACAGTGCGCTCTGAGGTTCGAAATCAGGACAACAGTAGTGTGGGTTGCGCGTGCTGTATTGTTGAGCCTGACTTGCGCACTGCAGTTGAGGAAAGTCAGATGTCTATAATGGAATCACCTTCAGAATGAAGAGAGGTAGAATCAGAAACATTTCACATATTTTAGCGAACTGTAAATCCGTTCAGTGCCCACGACATGCCAGACGTCTCTATCGCAGAATTATCCCGGTAACCCCAACAAGCCTAGTGTGTCCAATGCCCTAATGCTTTGGTCTCTGAAAGCTGGATGTGGAGTATCTAGGCAGCTTCGGGACGATCCTACGATCTAAAGGAAGGCTTTGGAATATCTAGACAGCTTGGGGACGATCCTACTATCTCAAGACAGGATTTGGAGTATCTAGGCTGCTTGGGGACGATTCTACTATCCTAAGACACACATTTGGAAACACCCATTATATTTGTGAGCATTACTACGATCAAGACAGAATATGGGGTATATAGGCAGCTTGGGGATGATCCTAAGATCTAAAAAGAAGGCTTTGGAATATCTAGGCAGCTTGGGGACGATCTGAAGACAGGAGTTGGTGTTTCTAGGGAGGTTGGGGACGATCCTACTATCTGAAGACAGGATTTGGAGTATCTAGGCAGCTCGGGGACGATTCTAGTATCCTAAGACAGGCTTTGGAGTATCTAGGCAGCTTGGAAACGATCCTACGATCCTAAGACAGGCTTTGGAGTATCTAGGCAGCTTGGAAACGATCCTACGATCCTAAGACAGGCTTTGGAGTATCTAGGCAGCTTGGAAACGATCCTAAGACAGGCTTTGGAGTATCTAGGCAGCTTGGAAACGATCCTAAGACAGGCCTTGGAGTATCTAGGCAGCTGGGGGGCGATTCTTCACTCTGAAGACAGAATTTGGAGTATCTAGGTAGCTTGGGGACGATTCGACGATTTTAAGAAAGGATTTGGAGTATCTAGGCAGACTGGAGACGATCCTAAGACAGGCTTTGGAGTATCTAGGTAGCTTGGGGACGATTTGACGATTTTAAGAAAGGATTTGGAGTATCTAGGCAGACTGGAGACGATCCTAAGACAGGGTTTGGAGTATCTAGGTAGCTTGGGGACGATTCGACGATCTGAGGGCAGGCTTTGGAGTATCCAGGCACCCTGGAGACGATTCCACGATTTTAAGAAAGGATTAGGAGTATCTAGGCTGCTTGGAGACGAATCTGCTCGTGTGTTTATCGAAGGTCATAGTACTTTCTCAACCCATCTTTTCCCATTCAATTTATCATTCCTGATTCTCAACCCTTGTACACAATTTATAATATTTTAGTTTATATTTTTACAAATTCAGGAAGATTTACTTTTATTCTTATGATTTTTGAGCTGATTTTAAACAAAATATATCTAAGGTGGCTTAAGGTTCGTCCTATAATTGCGACGGAGCGAGATCTGTACATGCTCGCTTTTTTTTTCGCTAGACCTGCGTCACCATGGTAGTTGTGTGGTTGGTTTGTCCGTTGCCGTTCTCGTGCTGTGGCAATGGAAGCCATCTTGGGCGGAACAGCTGACTGAAGGTCTTCCTGAATTGTCTGCTCATGGCGCAGTAGATCATGAAGTTTATCGCAGAGTTTATCAGCGCTAACATGTCCATCATTTCCCCGAACTTCTGATAGCAGTCGGTGAAGAATTCCTGTCCGTACCTGGGAAAAGAAAAACAGAAAAAAATATAAAGAAATAAAAATAGTTTGACTACCAATGTAAAAGTATCCGTTCCAACAGCCGTGCCTAAGGCTTTGCACTGAGAAAAAACACAGCCTGCCGGCAGCCTGAAAACTGCGAATCAGTGCCAGTATTTTGAAATAGGACATTTTAGTCTAAAATAGGATTCCACATATTTCAGCCTAAAATAGGATACCACTGGTTAGAGTGCCCGCATTTTATAATAGGGTGCTGGAATGCTAGCAGCCTACAGAGAGATGACTTTATTATGTGGATAAAAAAGAACAAAGGTAAATTCAGAGTAATAATAATGAGACTTTATTTGGGTGTAATTTACATATACACTTCTTAACAAGTAGATATTTACAAGTAGGTAAGAGGTATACACTTTTTAACAAATATAGATATTTACAAGTATTAGGTATTAGGTCCAATGTACTTATGAACAATATTGAACAAGTAAGTCTAGAAATAAAATTTTTTTTTTGTTTTCATGACACTTATAGCCGTATTCAAAAAGCCGAAGACAGTTGATTTCAGCATCTGTTCAAACAGAAACAAAAATAAATTTTTATTAATAACAAAAGAAAAGTTGTTGTTGTTGTGTTTTATATAATTAAAAAGAAACATAAATAGGCATTTTTTCTAGTTTAAAATGTCGCAGTAAATTCAAAGCTGCCAGGGAAGTACAAAATAAATATAAAATAAGGTTTTTTTCTATGGATATGATCATAAATGAAGGAACTCTAGAAACAGAATGAAAACCAAAATAATAGTCTACTAATATAATTTTGAACTAATATTCTAGCCGCATTCTAGGAACGTATAAAAAAAGACTTCCATCAGTTCTCAGCTTACCAGGCTTATTGAACTCCATCTTCAGTTGGTTCTATACCCGCAGCTCCATGTTATATTAAGGGAATATATTCTTGAAAAACAAACACAACTTTCTTCATTCTATTGTATATAACATCTGTTTTTAAATTTAATAATAAAAACAAGAACCTGAACTCTGTTCTGGCGGTGCAGTCTGCATCCCGCTTTAGGCTTCCAATACCTGCTGTCTTATATAGGATTCCTTAACTGAAAATGAACTTAAATGTAGAATGCACACAGGCTCTTGTTTTTATTATTAAATTTAAAAACAGATGTTATATACAATAGAATGAAGAATGTTGTGTTTGTTTTTCAAGAATATATTCCCTTAATATAACATGGAGCTGCGGGTATAGAACCAACTGAAGATGGAGTTCAATAAGCCTGGTAAGCTGAGAACTGATGGAAGTCTTTTTTTATACGTTCCTAGAATGCGGCTAGAATATTTAGTTCAAAATTATATTAGTAGACTTTTATTTTGGTTTCCATTCTGTCTCTAGAGTTCCTTCATTTATGATCATATCCATAAACAAAAACCTTATTTTATATTTATTTTGTAATTCCCTGGCAGCTTTGAATTTACTGCGACATTTTAAACTAGAAAAAATGCCTATTTATGTTTCTTTTTAATTATACAAAACACAACAATAACAACTTTTCTTTTATTGTTAATAAAAATTTCTTTTTGTTTCTGTTTGAACAGATGCTGAAATCAACTGTCTTCGGCTTTATGAATACGGCTATAAGTGTCATGAAAACAAAAAAAATATTTTATTTCTAGACTTACTTGTTCAATATTGTTCATAAGTACATTGTACCTAATACCTAATACTTGTAAATATCTATATTTGTTAAAAAGTGTATACCTCATACCTACTTGTAAATATCTACTTGTTAAGAAGTGTATATGTAAATTACACCCAAATAAAGTCTCATTATTATTACTCTGAATTTACCTTTGTTCTTTTGGGTCTTTTGTATAATAAGCATACACTTTTCAAGAACTTGTAACAGTTACTCTACTGTTACTTTACTAAACTCTAGGTTATGTTTACAAAACAAGATAAATGCTTGTTTATAAAAAAGAAAATAACTTTATTTAATACTGAACAAAATAAATCATGCTGAAGGTGGCCAATATTCAAACATTGAATGCAATATTTTATGAAATAGGTCTTCCTTCTCATTTCATCTTATCCACACAAATTCACACAAATATGAATCCAATAATGCCCTACTTGTTCCGCATTCAATCTTGTTCCTTCGCTTCAAACTAGCCCACAAAGACTCAATTCTCTGTGTGTGGGCTCTAGTAATGGGATCTACAAAATTTTCACTATGATTTACTGGATAGTGCTTATATCGCATTCCTGGAACCTTCCGCAGACCATGGTATGACTTCCAACAATCAGAAAATATTGTAGATCCCGGTAGTACACATGCCTTTATACACTCAGTTAGGGTAACAGCTGAACGGTCAGACACGGCATATAGAAAAACTTCCCTAGTCTCACGACAAACACCTCCGAAGATCCACTGCGATGGATATAATCTTCCACGTTGATATTTCCTTCTGGAGAAGCATGTTTCATCAATTTCAACGTTTAAGCCATCACCTCCAATCTTTATAGGGTTTGAGATTAGATCTGATGCGCATACCTCTCGCATGAAATTTTTCCAGTCTGTAGTTGTGTGACTAGACATGTTTAATTCTTTTTTGCAAAATTTGGTTGTGGTATATCCCATTGACCATGAGTATATGAACAGCAATGCTGTTTTGAGTGGTATTTTGCTGTTTTCAAACCACGTACCTTTATAAATGCTAATTCCCTTCTTACATCCTGTCCGATTACACTTCCAAATTGGCCCTCTGTTCCTTCTATAATAAATTTTCATTTTATGAAGTCTGGAGCACTTTTTCTCAGAATGGATTAATCCCTTCTTCTGAAGAAACCGGACTGAAACTTTCACATTAGATATTAACTGGCTTAACTTAAGCAAATTCATTGTTAGTGTTTTTTATGTAAATCTGATAAATGAATGCGTTTAAATACAGAATTAGGTTAGAGGTGAATCATATGTTCCAAATAATAATAAAATGAGTAACTGTTACTAGTTCTTGAAAAGTGTATGCTTATTGTACAAAAGACCCGTTCTTTTTTATCCACATAATAAAGTCATCTGTCTGTAGGCTGCTAGCATCCTATATGGATGGGGTCCCTATGCTAGCAGGCTATAGGGGTAGGATACAGGAAGCAAACATCAGGATGCTCGCAGTCTATATGGGTAGGCTGCTAGAAGCCAGTATCAGAGTGCCAGCAATCTAAAATCTAGGGGTACGCACTTGAAAGTAGAGTGCTGGGCACTCTATTGTTGGATGCTAGCTTTGGGTGTGAGAACTCTACTATAGGATGCAGAATTAGCATTCCAGCACTCTATTATAAAATGCGGGCACCCTATTTTAGGCTAAAATATGTGGAATCCTATTTTAGACTAAAATGTCCTATTTCAAAATACTGGCACTGAGTCACAGTTTTCAGGCTGCGGGCAGCCTGAAAGTAGATGCGAGCAGCCTGTTTTTTTCTCCGTGTGGGTACGATACGAGCGAAGAGCGATGAGCGATAAGGGAAAAGCTTCAGAGCAACGTCGCTCACATTAATGTTAAGCTGGAGTGCAGTAGGAATGAGGGAGGGCTGGCTGCAATAGGCATGAGCGACAATGTGACGTCACTTGCAGGTTACAGCCTGACGCTCATCGCTCAGCCCAGACATTACAATTTTTCTCGTCGCTCACGCCAGACATTATATTTTGCGTGCTACAAAAAAGGCTACAGCCTCTAAATCATAACCGATTTCAATGCACTTCTCTTTAAATGAAAGCTAATAAAATTTAGAACAACTTTGTCAATTCACATTTATGGTTTTTGTTTTCCTTCTTTATTAAATTACGTGGAAAGTTGTTTATAACCATCCACTGTTTATAACCTTCCGATTAAATTTTAAAATATGAACACTAATGAAAGAGTAAATTGGATGATAGTGCATGTGAGCTTTCAATTTCGTAACTTCGGAATTACGAAGTATGGTATGAAGACGAAGTGATTTTAAAAATACAATCATAACCAAGAAACTATGAGAAGAGGTTGGAAACGCATTAAACATGCAAGGTAAGATAGTTTTATTAACTAAACATTTAAAATATTAACAAGGTAGGGATTGTCGGGGTTCGGTCACTGCTTCTTAATAAAACTACATTTTCCAGTGAAAATGGTTTTATTGTTGCCAACGTTTCGGCTTGAAATTCAAGCCTTCATCAGGGCGATGAGAAAATTGAGAACTATACGTCACACAAAAATATTAATTTTTTTTAATTAGTATTTAAGTTAAAAAACGTATATTGGAGTATGGGATGACGGAGACTAAAGGAAATTACCGCCCAGCCGCTCTGTATCGTAGCCAGTGCCGCTCTTTGGCTCAACGCCCCGGACAAGTGTCGAGAAAAAGATAACCTAGAGATATCCCGTTATCTTATAGGACAGGAGTTTAAACAGTTCAGGTTAAAATTCGTTGTCAATAATAAATGGACGTTAAAATTTAAAAAGTTATGTTTCCAAGACGTCATTTGGAAACACCCATTATATTTGCTAGCATTACTAAGAAGTGTTCTGACTGGGGATGCTGATGGGTGAGGAGGCTGTGCAATGGTTCGGGATATTATTACCTCGGATGGACCATCACCAGGTATAGCGTAAACTCTATGAGGGACAAAATCGCAGTTTATTTCTAGTAATTCAAGGTTTTGTATCAAAATCGGACTGTTTATGAGCCGATGAGGAACTTCTTAATAATTCAACCCCCCCTAAAAGTACTTAAACATTTGAATATCAAAAAAACCTTTCTTAGCGAGTGTTTACATTCTAAACGTATTGTCCGTGCAAAATTTCAAATTTTTGTGTAAAGTGGTTCGGGATATTATTACCTCGGATGGAGCATCACCAGGGCGTAAACTCTATGAGGGACAAAAACACATTTTATTTCTAGTAATTCAAGGTCTGTCATTGTAGTTGAAAAGATCAGAAAATATAAATAATATTAAGAAATAAATACAGTACGGTAACAGCTGACCTGTTATCGTTCTAGAAACGCTTGCTGCCTAGGCGTACCTGCTCTCTAACCAGCTATAAAGTCAAACCCGTATTAAAATATTTAAAAAATCGTTTCTTGCGAGTGTTTACATGCAAAAGGGAGTGCCCATTTTTCTGTCGAGTGATTTGGGCTGGGTGATGATAGGTCAGTGAGTGATTGGTATTTGACAAATATATGGTAGATGTAACTTATAGTCTAAGTAGATATCTTCTACAAAGCAATATTACCTTATTGATAGAAGTACAAGAACGCCTTGTGGGAACTCCGTGATGAGGAAAAGTAGCAGAACAGCTAACAGCATCCGAGTGGTTCTGTCTGTTTGTCGATCCTTATCTGCGAGTCTTTGGGTCTTCCTGCTACCGCGAGACAACGCTTCTCGCCGTCGTTTCGTATCTAAGAGTGCAGAGATGAGCAAGGTGCTCAAGACAGTCAGCGATATACAGGGGATGATCTTGATGACGATGCTGAACACCCAGAAGTTGATGGTGTACAAGAGGTTGTTGTGAGCTTGGCCCATCTCGCTCAAGCCGACGTGGTACAGCGTGATGGTCTGAACGTGCGTGCTGTTGGGCGAGGCGACCATCCCTGAGTCGTCCAGCTTCTGATATGCCGCTTGGATGTGGAAGACTAGGTAAGACGGCAAGCAGAGCACGGGGCACAAGAGATAACCGCTGGTTATAGCTATGACAGTCTGTCGCATCCCACACCATTCCCTGTTCCTCTGAGGGTAAACCACAGCAATGAACCTCCAAACGGCCAGGGTTATCGTCAGCCAGATGGAAATAGTGTGGAATACTTGAGAAAAATGCGCATGGAGCAGTATAAGCAGGGCGTGTCCATAAGAAAACTTATCCCTTCCTCTAACAGGTACAACATACTCCTTCCACAAATACGGTATGTACTCCAACATGACTAGTAGATCGGCGACAGCAAGCCCCGTCAGGATGGCATTGGTAGGCGATGACATCTCTCTTCGAGTCAGGACGACGATGTTGAGCAGGTTGGCCACCGACCCGAACAGACAGACCACCAAACTGGAGTATCCGTGCACGTCTCTGTAGGCATGGTGTATGTTGCCCAAAGACTCGCCACAGAACTTCTCCCTTCCTGTATGAAGTATGGTCGTATTGTTCATCCCTCAACGCATTCCTGAAACAACAACGACAACAATCTGATATCATATAGAATAATATAAGAAAATCTATACAAAAAAAAAAAAAATAAATCAGTCCCGTAACAGGCCACGAGGGCCCTGAGGGGCAGATACTATAGAGGTATCTGATTCATGACCATACGGCACAGTAGGGAGGCAGTGTGGTCAGTACTATGCTCCGGCCGCCTTTTCTCCTTGGCTGCTTCGACTGCTAGAGTCATTAGCACCCAAGGTACCCATTATTAAATTAATTATAGGCTGGGTTGGCCTAGGGACGGTCAGGGAGGCAGAATTCAACCAATGAACGAAGACACTAGAAGAAAAAATCTTTAGTGCTTGCTCGGGATTTGAACTCAGGTCCTCCAACTTATTAGTTCAGTGCTCTACCACTGAGCTAACCTCGCCCCCCCCCGAAAATCTATAAATGTAATAAAATTGTACAAATCGGCATGTGTTTATCTGTTTGTCTGCGCATGCTAATCTCAGAAACGTCTTATCCGATTTAGATGCGGTTTTCACTAATATGTTGTGGTAAGCTTCAGATAACATTTAGTGTTAGTTTCATGTCAATCGGTTCGTAAATAAAAAAATTATGCCAATCTAAACAATCACATCGAACATTTGATGAACTAGAGTATGAATTCTCAAAATACAGGAGGCTGTTGTACCTGGAAGGTTACAGCTGTTGTTATGTGCTTTGTTTTTCTGTCTCCAGTCAATTCTTAAATATGGCCTACGGGTCTTTTTGGGAATACCACATCCAGTTACTTTTGAAGTAGCAGTAGTGATTTATAACAGTTACTCGTACTCGCTGATAAGCTTACTGATTAGCTTACAGGTTCTTTGCTGGTTATCTATTACTACTTTACTCGCTATCTACGGTTATAATCCATATTAGATAATGGCAAGCAACATTTATTAATAAAAAAGGTTAATATGATGAAAATCAATTCTCTCAACTACGAAAAAAGTTATTAAGCATTGAAGGTTATGAAGGATAACATAAACAATGATATTTGTAAACACACATATTTTATTCCTTTTCTCTCTATCTCTTTTTGGATCTTTTACATTTATTTAGCATTATGGGCATACTTGCTATGCGTTTCCGCTCGCTACGCTCACTCAAGAAGATATCAAAATTCTAGTCAATCCAGCTCGCTAAAATTAATAGAATTCTATAGATTTTAGTGACTCTCCTCTATCCAACTCGCTAAAATTAATATAATTCTATTAATTTTTCCGAGCAAGAAACCAATCCCTTTTTCTTTGTCAGGAACATCGCGAACTAATATTAAAAGACCCATTTTTTCTCACTAACATAATCAGACCTTTTTCATAAACAAAAGCTAATTCACTGTTGAAGGTTACTTTACTCCCAGCTAGAACCAATACAATTGCCCATCGGAATCCTCTAATAGGAAGGCAAAGGTTATGCGCATGCGCTGAATCAGTGATAAAATCACTACTGCTACTTCAAAAGTAACTGGATGTGGTCTTCGCAAAAAGACCCTGGCCTTCAATTAAATATCTATTATATATTTGTTTTGTTTTCAAGTTAGTTTAACACGTCTTATTAGTTAAACTGTTAATACATTTAAGTTATATTTATATTGTTCTTAATTTATAGATACATGACATATATAAATATAACCTAATTAAGGTTATATCAGCACCCCCCCCCCCTAGGGGAAAGCAACTCGACCTAAAATATCTATTGTGCCCTATAGACCTATTCTATGCTATTTAGATGAGGGTTTCACTAATACATTGTGGTAAGCGTTACTTAACATTCGGTTCGTAAATATAGAAGTTATGCTAATGTAAAGAAACAAGTCGAACATTTGATGAAATTAATACACACGAAAAAGTTTTTTTTTCGTCACGAAACTAGCTTTATGTATCTCTGTCAGGTGTTAGCAATCCTAGCATCCTGTATGCTTCGATCTCCGATGGCTATACGCTTAATATCGCATTACTGTTAAGTATATATATATATATATATATATATATATATATATATATATATATATACATATATATATATATATATATATATATATGTATATATATATATATATATATTTAAATACCCAAACGACTATGTTTATATTCCAAAATAAACCAAAAATATACCCAAAAAATGCTGCCCTATGTATTCAACGCGGACGAAGTAGTGTTGTAAAAGAGCGCGCCTTTAAGGCTAGAAGGCGCGGCACCTAAAAGCTCGAGCTCTCAGGGCTTGGACAGGGCTCGATAGAAGGCGCGAGCCTTGAAGGCTCGGCTTGGTAGAAGGCGCGAGCCTTGAAGGCTCGGCTCGGGAGAAGGCGCATGCTTTGAAGCCTTTTACTTTTCATTTTCAAAATGGCGGATGGCGGGCAAACAGCTGTTTCATGAAATATACTTTAGTAGATTCGTCCTAAAATCTTTCCGCCAAATTTAAATTATTCGCTGGCAATTAAATTTACCATTCATTGATAAACTAATTATATGGATCACTAATTGGGCAAAAATAGTTACTTTTCCTAAAAAATAAACTCTTCTGTGAGACGGTGATGGCAACACTGTCGTACTTGTTCACAATTGCCATTCTCAACTTTTAAAATATTACCGTTTGTACGTAGTGTGAAAAAATAGTATTACATTAAAATAAAAAGTCATCATAATACATACATAAATTGTCTAAAAAATCCAGTAGTATCTAATTCACACACACCAACAAAATTAAAACCAAAATGTTTTATATAAGAATATATAATTTAAGAAATCAACTGAATGAGTCACTTTATTTAGCTTAATCATTAATTTAATAAACTGAACTTTGTCGAATTTTAATAAATTACAACTGAAGCAAAATAAGAATTATCAGAGATAACAGCTAAATTACCTCCCTTTGTAAATAAAGATGCCGCTAAAATTTATGTTTATTATTGTGAAATAAATGGCGAGAAATGTCACAAAAAAAATCGAAATGAATAAAATGTAATGATTATAGAGTAAGTAATTATTGTATATAGATAATCTAGTAAAGCACTAGAAAGAGTTTGACTATAACCGTGCTTGCCGAAGCTCTACCTTCCCAGGGCTCCAAGGCCGAGGCTTCAAGGCTCCGGGAGAACCTTGCCGAACCTTCAGGGCTTGAGAAGGTTAGGATGGAGCCTCACTCCCGAGCCTTCATGGAGTCCTCAGAGCTCGGGCTGTAGAGGCTAGGTTCAAGGTTCAGGTCTGAAGCCTTTAGTCAGGGCTCGCTTTTAACAACACTAGGACGAAGTCGCTGGCACACCTAGATAATACGATTTTATCGTATATATATTTTTTGGTTAAAATAGGCAGGCAAAAAGGCTCTTGAAATACTGAAAATAGGCAGTACTGTAATTAAAATAGGCATTAATTAGAAGTGAAGACAAAGAGGAATCTCACTCATTATTAATGAAAATATGTATTTTAAATACTCATTCATTTCTTTATTATCAATTTATCACAGAATTAGTGTACTTACTCTTCCTTTCCCTTCTTACAAGCAACAACAAGATGCTTTTTCAAAGTATCAACTCTCATAGACCTTCTCAGAAAAATGTTTTTCATCATGGAAAAACTTCCTCTGCATTATCTTATTATTTCTAAATCCGGAATACCAGGTAACTACAGCAAAAGCGGTGTGAGGAAGGAGACGTACTTCTCTCATCCTCTCTCTTTCCTCCTATTCATTATGCTTGTGCATCCCTTCTACTAAGGAAGGTTCTGTTATTTACAGAGGTTACATCCGTGGGTTGGGAAAATAAGCTTTCGAATAGATATTTGTGACTGCAATATGTAATTTAATTTTTGCAACCTTTTTTGTCTTCAATGAACGGAAATTCAATATGTTTTTTAAAATGTTTAAATCGCAGAAACATAATTGCGTAACGACCAAAAAAGGCAAAAAAAGGCTTTAAATCTTAAAATAGGAGACGGAAGCCAAAATTGGCAAAAAAACGCCAATAAGTAAGTATTTTCATGTTTCTTGATAACACTGTTCTGCAAAAAAAAAAACTTTTCTCCCCTCCCTTGAACAATTTTGCCTGTTTCTCATGTTTTCTGGTGTGCTGAGTCCGAATCTGAACTCAGAAAAATTCTATCACCCTCTGATTTTTAGAGAAAAGAGGAGAAACTTTGAAAAAATGATAAATTGTATTTGAAAATTATTGTCTTTATTATAAAAGATTTTTTTTTCTTTTTCAACGGTAAAATATAATTAATTGAATCCTGCATGCTATCAGGTATAATACTAGATATGACAAAACTCAAAAAATATACACACATCGTCAATGAGTTTTTTTTTTCTTTTCTACTCCTCCTCCTCTGTCTCCCGCTGCAGTGTCCAGCAGTAATCCGCCAGCATCTTCTCATTCCATTTGCCAGTATATCTTTTTTCCCTTTCTGGATATGTCTTGGTGGAATCGTTCTCCATGTTCGTCCGAAACTGCACCCAAATTTGGGGCGAAAAAGTCTAGGTGACTATGCAGGAAATGTATTTTTAAGGACATATTGCATCCCAATGTTTTATATGAAGTAAGCATTTCTTGGACTATTTTTCGGTAGTCTCTAGATTTTTCGTTTCCCAAAAACTTAAAAGCAATCCAAGCCTTTTTCTCAGTAGTATTTAACTTTGCTTCAAAAGTGAGGTCCTTGAGTAGATGTCGAATTTGGGGTCCTACGAAAATTCCCTCCTTTATCTTAGCATCGCTGAGATGCGGAAATTTTTGTTTTAAGTAGATGAAACCTTCTCCTTCCTTGTCCATCGCTTTTACGAAGTTTTTCATTAGCCCCAATTTTATGTGGAGTGGGGGTAAAATTATTTGATTTTTGTCCACTAATGGAGGATTGGTAATGTTTTTTTCCTTACGCTCTGGCCATTTTTTTACGACATAATCTCTTTTTCTGCTGTCCCACTCGCACAAAAAACAACAAAATTTAGTGTAACCTCCTTGGAGTCCTGTAAGCATGGCTACCACTTTAAGATCTGCACAAATGCAAAAAATACTTTTAGCCATATTTCTTCAACCACCAAATTTTTTTCCGTTCAAATATACTTCATTGCGCTCAAAATCATCGGGCTTTTGAATTTTTTTCACTATGTTTTGATGCCAAAAAAAATTCGTCAAATTTACAAATAACTCACATTTTTGGATAAAAAACTAGAATTTCTCAAGAAACTGTGCGTGATAGACAGAATCTCAAAATCAAATTCGTGTTCAGCACATTTGAAAACAGTAAGAAAGCATGTTTTGGTTTGAAGGAGGATTTTCGTGCAGAACAGTGTAATTAAACCCCACAAAAGTGTCTGCCCATTTGCAATTATTTTCAAATATGTTTATTAAAGACGCTGTTTAAATCGCAGCGTGAATAAAGCACTTCATTTAATATTAAAAATAAAAACTAGGTACTTAGTTTTTTTTTTTAATTTTCATTTCAACGCCCTTAAAAGTGCCTGCCTTATTTATTATTAATTTGAAAACTGCCTTAATTTGCCATTTTTTTCATTAATAACACAGGTCTACAACCAAAAATTTGATTTGATGATTTTGGCTAATCTCTGTGTTTCTCGGTGTGCTGAGGCCGAGAATGAAGTCCGTTTTTCTCTATCACGTACAGATTTTTTTCAAATACACATAAATTTGGTAAGAAGTAGGTTTTTGTTTTTTTTTTCCCAAACGATTTCTCTTTTTATAAACAGACATCTTTCACTAGGTGGTGTAGGCAATGACTCCCTCAGTAGATGTTGTAGGCCTGAGGGTGTCTAGGCACGACCTGTTCAGACAGGAACGTACTTGTTTGGTCTCAGATGTCACCGTCTGAAGCTAAACGAGATTGAACCTGTTGTATCAGGAACTTGGAGCTAAATTTCTGTTCATTTTCTCAGTTCAGTAGTATCAACTGAAGTGAACACATTCACTGAGGTCTCTTAGTTGTGTCAAAGTGATTAAGAACGTATTTTAAGGTTTGAAAGTGCATTTAGACAAAAGATGCAGCTCAGTTACTTGGCTCCCGTCTTAAAAACAAAAATTTATTACAGCCAGGCACTTCTTTTTCATGGTATCGACACCGTGAAGCAGTTTTTGTTCCTTACTTTGCTCTGGATGAGAATCTTATTTATTGCAAAGACATTCTTGGTCTGATGGGTCAATTTGGTATACAATATGACCCGATTCATTGGCTTCTATTCATAGACTCATCAAAGCGAAGTCTAAAGGCTGTTTTGTTGCACAATGGCAATACTTATGCTTCAGTTCCAGTTGGCCATTCGGTACATTTAAAAGAAACATACGAAAATTTGTCATTAGTTCTCGAACGAATTCATTATAATGAGCATAACTGGTTGATATGTGGAGACTTGAAAGTACTTACTATGCTCTTAGGTCAGCAAACAGGGTACACCAAGTTCCCTTGTTTTTTATGTTTATGGGATAGCCGAGACAGAAATTCCCATTGGAACAACAAAGACTGGCCATCACGAGGAGCTCTGTCGCCAGGCCAAAAAAATGTAATTAGGAGAAGTTTGGTTCCTTCTGACAAAATCCTGCTACCTCCTCTACACATAAAGCTAGGGCTGATAAAACAATTCGTAAAGTCTCTCAATAAAGAAGGTGAATGTTTTAAGTACTTACGCTCCAAGTTCCCACGATTAAGTGATGCATAGCTAAAAGAGGGGATCTTTGTAGGCCCAGATATTCGGAAACTTTTCACAGATCCACATTTCACTCAGACCATGAATGAGAAGGAGAAGGAAGCTTGGAATTCTTTTAAAGATGTTGTTGATGTTGTTGAGAAGTTCCTTGGTAACGTGAAGGATCCCAACTACAGAAGTATCGTGGAACGCATGTTGAAGGCATTTCAATTACAAGGTTGCAACATGAGTTTGAAGGTTCACTTCTTACATTCGCATGTGGACTATTTTCCGGAAAACTTAGGGGAAGTAAGTGAAGAACAAGGGGAAAGGTTCCATCAGGACATCCAGGAAATGGAACGTAGGTATCAGGGCAAATGGAACGTAAACATGATGGCTGACTATTGTTGGATGCTGCAGCGTGAATCATCTGAAGAGTCCTACAGTCGGAAACGAACACGGAGAAATTTTCAAGAGAAAAAAATACGTTTTCATAAAAATAATAACTAAATATGCCACTGTTAATTCTGAAGCTGTTATTTCTACACATTTATGTATTTTGTACAGTAAACAACATTGAAATAACTAAAAGATCATGGAAATAAATGAAAACTCTTATTCGCCAATTCTGTTTTCTTTTAATGGTAGTACCTCTGCCCTTACTTGAGATTGAACAATTTCCTTACGTGATAGAGAAGGACTGACCTCATGATCGGCTTCAGCACGCCAAGGAGCATAGAGATTGACCAAAATCATCAAATCAAATTTCAGAAAGATTATTTTTGTAGACCTGTGTAATAGTTGGCTTCTGAATAAAACTCTATTTTTGAGCAATATTGTTTTGCACCTTTCCCCTATGTGCAGTACCTGGTGTTCCAAGGTATGTCCAGGAAACACAGACTTACCTTCTTATCTACCTAAGAGGTACATTATAGCAAAATTTAAGGGTGCATAAAACGCTTAATGAAAAGTGCGTTGCCAGCTCTCGGTCTAGCAGTTGTACTCGATGGCCGTCATATCAAGATTTACGAAAAACAGAATATTATCTTAAGCTCTCGGGTACGATACGAGCGATGAGCGAAAAGCTTCAGAGCGGGGTCGCTCTTATTAATGTTAAGGTGGAGTTCAGTAGGAAGGAGGGAGGACTGGCTACAGTAGGACTGAGCGACCGGGCGACGTGGCTTGTAGGTCCAGCCTGTCGCTCATCGCTCAGGCCAGACATTACAATTTTTTTCGTCGCTCACCTCAGACATTATATTTTGCGTGGTATATAAAAAGCTACAGCCTCTAAATCTTAACCGATTTCATTTTTTTTTTTTTTTTTTAAATGAAAGCTAATAAAATTTAGAACAACTTTGTCAATTCACATTTATGGTTTTTGTTTTCCTTCTTTATTAAATTACGAGGAAAGATGTTTATAGCCATCCAATGTTTATAACCTTCCAATGTTTATAGCCATCCAATGTTTATAACCTTCCAATGTTTATAACCTTCCAATGTTTATCGTTGAATGTTTATGTTTGAATGGACAAATGCCCTAAAACTTAATATAAATTATGCGCCATTGAGAGGAGTTCCTAGCGTTATGGGAGCATCAACTGTAGGACCCCTCTGTCGCAAGTGCGGCAGAGAGAACGAAACACCAGCACACGTGCTTGGAAACTGTCCTAACAGCATGCTTCTTGTCACTAGGCGTCACCATAACCTCAAACACAAGATCATTGCTCTCCTTCAAGAAAAAGGCTTCCAATGCCAAGAAGAGGTCTATGGTGTGGATGAAGATGGCTCTTCGAGGTATGCAGACATCATTGCTTTTCCGGAGAAATCAAGATCAGCATACGTGATTGACCCTTCCATCAGATTCGAAACAAACGATCCAATGTAGGCAGACACAATTGACGAGGAGAAAAAGGAAATTTATTATTTATTGATTATAGGTGCTTCTACTGCCAAGGTCATTAGCACCTCTGTTTGTTTGTTTTTTTTTTTTTTTTTTTTTTTTTTTTTTTGCGGAAGGAAGTTGGCAACTACTGCACATTTAAAACTACTATTACAGATACTATTTACATTGGCTCTTCGTTTTTAACAAATATTAGAAGAACCATTAACCCTAACCTACCACTAAAACTAAAACTAAATAAGCTATTTACATATTTACACGTTTAATCCCTAATACTCACTCATACAATAAATACATTCATACACAATATACATACACTCAAATATATAAAAAAGGAAATATACACGAAATGCATAAGGACATTCGAGGAGAAATTTGAAGAAGCCTATGGGAGAAGGCAGTATACCGTGCAAGGCCTGTGGTTCGGCACTAGAGGGACGATCCCCAAAGCAACTAGCGACTTCTTTGAGACTCTGGGACTAGATACAAGCAAGCTAGCTAGCCTCGCGGAATCAATTCTTATTGATTCCCTGGGGATCCTCAGCTGTCACATTTATGGGAGCTGAACAGCTGCTAATCATTCTTTCGAAGATCATTGTTGTTTACAGACACCTGGCAAATTGAATAAAATTCATATTCCCCCTAAAAAAAAAAAAAAAAAAAAAAAAAAAAAAAAAAAAAATGTACTTATAAATTCATTTTTGAATAGGTATAGTATTTTTAAATTTCTTTTTCTTCACCTTCCTACTGTAAATTGAATTAGCGAGCATTCCCAAAATTAATTAAATACATTTTCGAAAGAATGATTAGCAACCCAATAGACTTGGGCAGCAATCTTTATTCATTTATTTGTGAATAAAGCTTTTCTTCTTCTTCCAATGTTTATAACCTTCCAATGTTTATAACCTTCCAATGTTTATAACCTTCCAATGTTTATAACCTTCCAATGTTTATAATCTTCCAATGTTTATAACATTCTTGCTACCTTTCTTATAAATAATTTTAAAATATAAAGAGTAAATTTGATTATAGTGAATGTGAGCTTTTAATTTCGGAAGTAAAAGGTATGGAATGACAGATACAGTGATTTTAAAACTACGATCATAACCAAGAAACTATGAGAAGAGGTTGGAAACGCATTAAACATGCAAGGTAAGATATTTTTATGAACTAAACATGCAAAATATTATTTTTTTAAATTAATATTTTAATTAAAAAACGTATATTGGAGTATGGGATGACGGAGACTAAAGGAAATTACCGCCCAGCCGCTCTGTATCGTAGCCAGTGCCGCTCTTCTGCTATGCGCTCGGTCGCTCTGTCGTTCTGTCGCTCATCGCTCGTATCGTACCCGGGGCCTTAGGATGACACATAGCTTAATTACTGCATTATAATAAGGCTTAGTGTTTGGCGTAGAGATTGGAAAATTGTATCTGCTCAGAAGAAGCTATTCCATGTAAAGTATTGATCTTGATGAATGTTGAAATCACCCCTATGCCCCCTCGTGTTTCGTCCCTAATTTGAAAAAAGTCCGACTCGCAGGAACTGCGTCATCTTAGCGCGATTCCGTTCATGTCTGTAGTGCTATACGTTAAGGAATAGTAGCAATATTGGTGAGGTTTGATTGTTCTTGAAAAATATAAAATAAAATCTCGAAGAGACAATATATTTAAGGCTCCACAACAGGAAACTGACAGTATCATGGCGACTTCCCCCACCTTCTCAACGTGATATATGATGTCTTTGGAAGATACCACTTTTTTGTGTGTGCCTGTGTTATTGGCTCCTTCCAAAGTCCTAGTTAAATATTTATGTTTTATAATTTTTTTTTTTAAATTTTTATTCATTTGTATTCTTTATCTATGATTTTTGTTTTATTTTTAATTAATTTAAGTGTATGTTATTATGGTTTATTTTTACTATAATTTCATTATATGAAATCATAAATAACTTCCTTAATTACCTATCTTGATTAGCCAATGTACTTTACAATTTGTGCCATGTTAATAAACAATGTTTAAGAAAAAATGAGGAAATACGGCTCACTTTAACCTTTAGTGCTCAATATTATTGTTATCAACCAGTATCTTATCATGATTTGATTGCTTATTATAAATGGAAGGGTATCGTAAGATACAAAGAAAGGCACACATATAGAATTATATTTGTGGATAATGCAACAGATACAGATAAAGAGATACACATGGGTGGCCAAACCCCGGGCTCATGTGGGCGAGGCCACCCAATCAAAACAATTGGATTAGAAAAATATACACATCTCACATTCCAATAAATAACTATTAGATAGGACTATAATCAACAATATTTACAAAGATTAAATACATACAGATTTATTTTCATAATATTAATTACAATGAAATGTCAACAAGAAAAGGGCTTAACACATACTTGCAGGCTAGAAGCTACGATGACACAGCCTCACACATTCTGACACTTAAAAACTAACATCACCATAATGTGTCGACAAGAATGGGACTTAACTTAAATTTACAAGGTAGAACCTGTGACAACACAGCCTGACACATTTCAACACTTAAAATCTAACATTAAAAATACTTGAGAGCGTCAAAACTTACAATCATCCACAATAGTTTATTTCCCAGCATCTTTAATTTACATATAATTATCAACATTGACAACAGAGAATGTTTTCTTCAATACTGATATTTTTATAATTCACAAAATATATTTATAATCTTAATGAAATTCCACAATAATACATAATGACATCATATTTTTATTAATTTACTTACAAAACTTTATTAACATTATAAGAATTTTTCTATACAAACACCAAGAAGTATTTCTATATGAACAAGTATACACATATACAACTGTTGTTTAATACTAATTATTGTTAAAAAAAAAACACGATTAAATCACATATAGCAATTAATATACGACGCAAGATATATTAAAGTTATTACGACCAAGTTACAATCTAATGAATTGTGGTGTTCATTGGAAATAGTTTAAACCAACAGTTAGTATTAAGCTCGAAATTGGTAAGACATTATCAAGTTGTGTTTATGTACAATTATCACTAGATTCCTCTGAGGTTTAAGTATTATCCAGACTCCATGGTGTGCCCATTTCAATGTGGAAAGTCCATATTATTTGGAAACATTTTGTATTTGGCGAATATAAACTTCCATAAAATAACAAATATTGAAAATAAATTTATTACACAAAAAGATCGTTTTATTTGTTTAGAAAATAGTTTTATATTTCTGTAGAATGAAGGATTGTACCTAGGGTTGAGAAATCTCGCTGCTTGTTTGATTTTGAAAATTTTCAATATTTATCAACATTTGTTGTATTTTCCAGCTCTACAATGTCTATGATAAACTGATATTTACCATGGGTGTATGCTTACCATGGGTGTATGCTTACCATGGGTGTATGCTTACCATGGGTGTATGCTTACCATGGGTGTATGCTTACAAAGGGTGTATGCTTAACATGGGTGCATGCTTACCATGGGTGCATGCTTACCATGGGTGTTTGCTTACCATGGGCGTATGCTTACAAGGGGTGTATGCTTACAAAGGGTGTATGCTTACCATGGGTGCATACTTACCATGGGCGTATGCTTACCATGGGCGTATGCTTACCATGGGCGTATGCTTACCATGGGCGTATGCTTACCAGGGGTGTATGCTTACCAGGGGTGTATGCTTACCAGGGGTGTATGTTTACTAGGGGTGTATGCTTACCATGGGTGTATGCTTACCATGGGTGTACGCTTACAAGGGGTGTATGCTTACAAAGGGTGTATGCTTACCATGGGTGCATGCTTACCATGGGTGTACGCTTACCATGGGTGTATGCTTACCATGGGTGTATGCTTACAAGGGGTGTATGCTTACAAAGGGTGTATGCTTACCATGGGTGCATGCTTACCATGGGTGCATGCTTACCATGGGTGTATGCTTACCATGGGTGTATGCTTACAAGGGGTGTATGCTTACAAAGGGTGTATGCTTACCATGGGTGCATGCTTACCATGGGTGTATGCTTACCATGGGCGTATGCTTACCAGGGGTGTATGCTTACTAGGGGTGTATGCTTACCATGGGTGTATGCTTACCATGGGCGTATGCTTACCAGGGGTGTATGCTTACTAGGGGTGTATGCTTACCATGGGTGTATGCTTACCATGGGCGTATGCTTACCAGGGGTGTATGCTTACTAGGGGTGTATGCTTACCATGGGTGTATGCTTACCATGGGCGTATGCTTACCAGGGGTGTATGCTTACTAGGGGTGTATGCTTACCATGGGTGTATGCTTCCCAGGGGTGTATGCTTCCCAGGGGTGTACGCTTACCATGGGTGTATGCTTACCATGGGTGTATGCTTAGCAGGGGTGTATGCTTACCATGGGTGTATGCTTACCATGGGTGTATGCTTACCGGGGGTGTTTTTTTGGGGATGTAATGCGAAAATGCTATTACACCCAAAAAAACTTATTTTTTTCTAAACTAAGTGATATTATTTAATTTATTTTTAAGGTTCTTATAACATGCTAGCTGTTACCCAATGTGCCATGCTACACCTACTTTCTGCCTATGACTCTCCCCGTATCAAGATCTGTACCCAGTTACGCCAAAATCGGTCAAACGGTGTGAATTTATTTATATCTGCCTAGTAATTTTTGAAACAACCAACAGAGGCCAGCACCACAGCAATTCATAAAACAGCCGACAGAGGCCAGCAGCAAAGACTGCGAGTAGATAGCTCTTATCAAAGAAAGGCCAGCGCTCCTTAGTTAGACAGTGACTGTTGATATAAAATTGAAATAAACTGCATTACATTATTATATAATGATGTAAAGTCATCAATGAGTTTGAGTTATTCTAATTATCAAGAACATCAACAAATATATTTGAGACATTATTCAAAATGCCTGTCGATTTAAAATGGCCGTCAGAATCTGAATGGTTCAATGTAGCCAATTTTTCTTGAACAAAACTTTTGACCTTTTGACGAAATTTTGAAATGTGACTATTTTGACCTAGCCTAGGAGATTTCCCGTATCAAGACCTACCTGTGTGCCAAATTTGGTCAAAATCGGTGAAACGGTGTAGATTTGTATAAGGAACAAACAGACATACGGGCAAACAGACAGACACTTGATTTTTATATATATAGATTTTTACTAATAGAATCGAAATTAGAATTGGGGGGCGGGCTGGAGTCCATGATATTTACATTATGATTAAATTTAAGAAACTCATACTTTAAAGGATCTTTAACTCAAACCTTTTCATTCATTATTTTTCTCATTTTTTTACTTGTAATTAATAATAAATGTATTTTTTTTTCTAGTTTTCTGAAAATGGCCCTAAGGACGAAACGTAAAAATTTGAAAAATAATAAATAATAAATGAATAGGTCTGAAGTAAAGGTCCTTTAAATTAAGAATGTGTTTAATAAATAAATCACAGAATTTTTCCTTGGGAAAACATTTTACAAGAAAATTATGATTAAATTAAAATAAATATTTTAATATTTTTCTCTTCTATATAGCGTTAAAATTGATGAAATGATTCAACAGAATTTATTCATTTTAAATTTTCCCGTTTGAGAAAACTAGCAATTTTATTCTTTTATATGCCTAAAATGTATCCAGGAATTCCTCCTGCCAAAATATTGAGTTTACATTTGAAAGGAGACTAAATCTTCAACGCACTTAATGACACATATCAGTTTAAAACTAAATTATAGAATGTCAAGGTCAAATTCAATTTTTTCAAAATTAAATTCAACTTTTCCTGTGCCGAAATATGAAATTTCTTAGTTCATTTTGGATTTGTGCATCTACATGTGTGTGAGTATAAGATATGTTATTTTTATTTTAATTTATTTTGCATATATATTTTAGTTTTATTTACTGTATTACTTCATGTTCATTATTTTAAGTTTTTTAACATTTCTTTTAGTTTTATTATTTCAATAAATGAGATTGTTTTTCTTTAAATAACAAAATGTCATTTAAGGGCTAAAGGACAGTAAAATAAATACAATTTATTTTATTTGCCTTCCATAATTGATATATCTATAGCAGGAGACTTTATTGGTACTTGTTTAGTTGAGAACTTTTTAAAGGCTAGTTACGCTGCCTAACTCTGTCGAATCTCACAAGGCCCACGTCAAGATTACAAATGGATGAAGGGCAGGAAAATATTGTAATAGGAGCCTGCAGATATTGTTTGAGTAAAAATAAAATCAGTGCCCAAATGACCTGAGACTTTATTGAGGACCAATTGCAGGCTGAGAGCAGCTAGATAAGGTCTGGGACACAATTTACCAACTCACATTACAACACCATAAGGTGAAATCTTACAGTGCGCTCTGAGGTTCAAAATCAGGACAACAGTAGTGTGGGTTGCGCGTGCTGTATTGCTGAGCCTGACTTGCGCACTGCAGTTGAGGAAAGTCAGATGTCTATAATGGAATCACCTTCAGAATTAAGAGAGGTAGAATCAGAAACATTTCACATATTTTAGCGAACTGTAAATCCGTTCAGTGCCCACGACATGCCAGACGTCTCTATCGCAGAATTCTCCCGGTAACCCCAACAGGCCTAGTGTGTCCAATACCCTAATGCTTTGGTCTCTGAAAGCTGGATGTGGAGTATCTAGGCAGCTTCGGGACGCTCCTACGATCTAAAGGAAGGCTTTGGATTATCTAGACAGCTTGGGGACGATCCTACTATCTCAAGACAGGATTTGGAGTATCTAGGCTGCTTGGGGACGATTCTACTATCCTAAGACACACATTTGGAAACACCCATTATATTTGAGAGCATTACTACGATCAAGACATAATATGGGGTATATACGCAGCTTGGGGATGATCCTAAGATCTAAAGGAAGGCTTTGGAATATCTAGGCAGCTTGGGGACGATCTGAAGATAGGAGTTAGTGTATCTAGGGAGGTTGGGGACGATCCTACTATCTGAAGACAGGATTTGGAGTATCTAGGCTGCTTAGGGACGATTCTACTATCCTAAGACACACATTTGGAAACACCCATTATATTTGAGAGCATTACTACGATCAAGACATAATATGGGGTATATACGCAGCTTGGGGATGATCCTAAGATCTAAAGGAAGGCTTTGGAATATCTAGGCAGCTTGGGGACGATCTGAAGATAGGAGTTAGTGTATCTAGGGAGGTTGGGGACGATCCTACTATCTGAAGACAGGATTTGGAGTATCTAGGCTGCTTAGGGACGATTCTACTATCCTAAGACACACATTTGGAAACACCCATTATATTTGAGAGCATTACTACGATCAAGACAGAATATGGGGTATATAGGCAGCTTGGGGATGATCCTAAGATCTAAAGGAAGGCTTTGGAATATCTAGGCAGCTTGGGGACGATCTGAAGATAGGAGTTAGTGTATCTAGGGAGGTTGGGGACGATCCTACTATCTCAAGACAGGATTTGGAGTATCTAGGCTGCTTGGGGACGATTCTACTATCCTAAGACACACATTTGGAAACACCCATTATATTTGAGAGCATTACTACGATCAAGACATAATATGGGGTATATACGCAGCTTGGGGATGATCCTAAGATCTAAAGGAAGGCTTTGGAATATCTAGGCAGCTTGGGGACGATCTGAAGATAGGAGTTAGTGTATCTAGGGAGGTTGGGGACGATCCTACTATCTGAAGACAGGATTTGGAGTATCTAGGCTGCTTAGGGACGATTCTACTATCCTAAGACACACATTTGGAAACAACCATTATATTTGCGAGCATTACTACGATCAAGACAGAATATGGGGTATATAGGCAGCTTGGGGATGATCCTAAGATCTAAAGGAAGGCTTTGGAATATCTAGGCAGCTTGGGGACGATCTGAAGACAGGATTTGGTGTATCTAGGGAGGTTGGGGACGATCCTACTATCTGAAGACAGGATTTGGAGTATCTAGGCAGCTTGGGGACGATCTGAAGACAGGATTTGGTGTATCTAGGGAGGTTGGGGACGATCCTACTATCTGAAGACAGGATTTGGAGTATCTAGGCTGCTTGGGGACGATTCTACTATCCTAAGACACACATTTGGAAACACCCATTATATTTGTGAGCATTACTACGATCAAGACAGAATATGGGATATATAGGCAGCTTGGGGATGATCCTAAGATCTGAAGACAGGGTTTGGAGTATTTTAGGCACTTTGGGGATGATTCGACGATCTGAAGAAAGGATTTGGCGTATCTAGGCAACCCGGGGCAATTCTTCACTCTAAAGACAGGAGTTGGTGTATCTAGGCAGCTTGGGGGCGATCCTAAACACTGAAGATATGATTTGGAGTATCTAGGCAGCCTGGAAACGATTCTACACTCTGAAGACAGGATTTGGTGAATCTAGGTAGTTTGAGGACCATCCCAAACTCTGAAGACAGGATTCGGAGTATCTAGGCAGCTCGGGGACGATTCTAGTATCCTAAGACATGCTTTGGAGTATCTAGGCAGCTTGGAAACGATCCTACGATCCTAAGACAGGCCTTGGAGTATCTAGGCAGCTTGGAAGCGATCCTACGATCCTAAGACAGGCTTTGGAGTATCTAGGCAGCTTGGAAACGATCCTAAGACAGGCTTTGGAGTATCTAGGCAGCTTGGAAACGATCCTAAGACAGGCCTTGGAGTATCTAGGCAGCTGGGGGGCGATTCTTCACTCTGAAGACAGAATTTGGAGTATCTAGGTAGCTTGGGGACGATTCGACGATTTTAAGAAAGGATTTGGAGTATCTAGGCAGACTGGAGACGATCCTAAGACAGGCTTTGGAGTATCTAGGTAGCTTGGGGACGATTTGACGATTTTAAGAAAGGATTTGGAGTATCTAGGCAGACTGGAGACGATCCTAAGACAGGGTTTGGAGTATCTAGGTAGCTTGGGGACGATTCGACGATCTGAGGGCAGGCTTTGGAGTATCCAGGCAGCCTGGAGACGATTTTAAGAAAGGATTAGGAGTATCTAGGCTGCTTGGAGACGAATCTGCTCGTGTGTTTATCGAAGGTCATAGTACTTTCTCAACCCATCTTTTCCCATTCAATATATCATTCCTGATTCTCAACCCTCGTACACAATTTATAATTTTTTAGTTTATATTTTTACAAATTCAGGAAGATTTACTTTTATTCTTATGATTTTTGAGCTGATTTTAAACAAAATATATCTAAGGTGGCTTAAGGTTCGTCCTATAATTGCGACGGAGCGAGATCTGTACATGCTCGCTTTTTTTTTCGCTAGACCTGCGTCACCATGGTAGTCGTGTGGTTGGTTTGTCCGTTGCCGTTCTCGTGCTGTGGCAATGGAAGCCATCTTGGGCGGAACAGCTGACTGAAGGTCTTCCTGAATTGTCTGCTCATGGCGCAGTAGATCATGAAGTTTATCGCAGAGTTTATCAGCGCTAACATGTCCATCATTTCCCCGAACTTCTGATAGCAGTCGGTGAAGAATTCCTGTCCGTACCTGGGAAAAGAAAAACAGAAAAAAATATAAAGAAATAAAAATAGTTTGACTACCAATGTAAAAGTATCCGTTCCAACATCCGTGCCTAAGGCTTTGCACTGAGAAAATGAATGAAATAGGACATTTTAGTCTAAAATAGGATTCCACATATTTCAGCCTAAAATAGGATTCCACTAGTTAGAGTGCCCGCACTTTATAATAGGGTGCTGGAATGCTAGCAGCCTACAGACAGATGACTTTATTATGTGGATAAAAAAGAACAAAGGTAAATTCAGAGTAATAATAATGAGACTTTATTTGGGTGTAATTTACATATACAGTTCTTAACAAGTAGATATTTACAAGTAGGTAAGAAGTATACACTTTTTAACAAATATAGATATTTACAAGTATTAGGTATTAGGTACAATGTACTTTTGAACAATATTGAACAAGTAGGTCTAGAAATAAAATATTTTTTTTGTTTTCATGACACTTATAGCCGCATTCATAAAGCCGAAGACAGTTGATTTCAGCATCTGTTCAAACAGAAACAAAAATAAATTTTTATTAATAACAAAAGAAAAGTTGTTGTTGTTGTGTTTTATATAATTAAAAAGAAACATAAATAGGCATTTTTTCTAGTTTAAAATGTCGCAGTAAATTCAAAGCTGCCAGGGAAGTACAAAATAAATATAAAATAAGGTTTTTTTCTATGGATATGATCATAAATGAAGGAACTCTAGAAACAGAATGAAAACCAAAATAATAGTCTACTAATATAATTTTGAACTAATATTCTAGCCACATTCTAGGAACTTATAAAAAAAGACTTCCATCAGTTCTCAGCTTACCAGGCTTATTGAACTCCATCTTCAGTTGGTTCTATACCCGCAGCTCCATGTTATATTAAGGGAATATATTCTTGAAAAACTAACACAACATTCTTCATTCTATTGTATATAACATCTGTTTTTAAATTTAATAATAAAAACAAGAGCCTGTGTGCATTCTACATTTAAGTTCATTTTCAGTTAAGGAATCCTATATAAGACAGCAGGTATTGGAAGCCTAAAGCGGGATGCAGACTGCACCGCCAGAACAGAGTTCAGGGTCTTGTTTTTATTATTAAATTTAAAAACAGATGTTATATACAATAGAATGAAGAAAGTTGTGTTTGTTTTTCAAGAATATATTCCCTTAATATAACATGGAGCTGCGGGTATAGAATAGAGAACTGCACGGATAAGTAAAAAGTAATCGGATAAATAATCGCCGAGTATAAAACGGACGATGCGAGTACATACTCGGCATCGTTTCGAATTGGCATCGCCGAGTATAAACTGGACGATGCGAGTACATACTCGGCATCGTCCGGAATTGGCATCGTCGATTACTTTACATTACGATTACGAGTAATACTCGTGAGTACTGCATCGTAATCATCGTAAATAACTGTCGACTTCTCGACATGTCGATACAGGAGGCAAGATAAGCAACAGATGAATTAGGTAGTAAATAAGGGGATTATAGAGTATTTTTTTTTTCTTTCTGAAAATAGTTTCTGAGATATAAGCGATCGAAAATCGGGATTTATAGGACTCACTGACTCATAGGAGGCATTTCCCATGATGCTAAAGACTTGAAATTTTGCAGGATGATAGATATGAAGGTGTTATTAAAGGAAAAAATAGAAAAATCCTGAAAAGGTGTGTTTGACGCCGCTTCTGGAGCGGCGTCTTGCCAGTTTTGTCACTTCCTTGGGAAACCCGTCATTCCGTCCGAAACCCCTGATGTGGGGTATCAAATGAATCGTCTCGGAATGAAGAACCTAAATTTGATGTTTTAAGAAACATTTAGAAGCATATAGACTTGGTCAAAATCTTATACCAGCTGTCTGTCTGTAGGTTTGTTCCTTATACAAATCTGAACCGTTTGACCAATTTTGACTAAACTTGGGACACAGGCGGGTCTTGATATGGGGGGAATCATAGGCTAGGTTAAATTGTCCATCAGCTGTCTGTCTGTCTGTTTGTTCCTTATACAAATACACACCGTTAGACCGATTCTAACAAAACTTGGCAAATCAGTAGGTCTTGATCCTGGGATTGGCATAGACTATGTCAAAATCATTAATCAGCTGTCTATCTGTCTGTTTGTTTATTATACAAATCCACACAGTTTGACCGATTTTGACAAAATTTGACACACAGGTCGGTCTTGATCCGGGGAGTGTCATAGGGTAGTTCAAAATAGTCTATCAGCTGTTTGCTTAACTGTTTATTCCTTATACAAATCCACACGATTTGACCGATTTTGATCAAACATGATATTTTGGTAGTTTATTATCCGGGGAGTGTCATAGGCTACGTCAAAATCGTCTATCAGCTGTCTGTCGGCATGTTTCTTCTTACACTAATTCACACCATTTTACCGATTTTGACCAAACTTGGCACACAGGTAGGTCTTGGTCCGGGGAATGCACTTGACTAAGGTCAAAAAGGTCTTTCATCTGTCAAATATCAAGCATTAAGAAGAACTTTATGGAGACTCCAAAGACCCTGGTCATTTATGAAGTACAAAAGCCAGTAGGTATGCGGCAACTAAATTTTAATTGATACTTAGAAAATAGTAATGAGATCCCAAAAAAAAACATAAATGTGAAATAGAGGCCAAGTTCCCCCCCCCCCCCAAAAAAAATATTGGCAATACAAGAAGATGATACAAGAAAGATATGTCCAAGTTCATTACTTAGAAAGACCTATTAATTACTTACTAAGAACATCAAAGACACAACTGACCTTTAAAAATAACAATAAAAATACTTTTATCCAGTTACTAAAATATAAATTTCTTCAACCAGGTATATTCTTAAACTTGGCAATGTTTACTTTTCTCTCTAAAGATAATTTCGGCACAAATAAAACATTGCCAAGTTTAATAATATACCTGGTTGAGGAAATTTATATTTTAGTACCTGGATAAAAGTATTTTTATCGTTGTTTTTAAAGGTCAGTTGAAGTGTCTTTACTGTACTTAGTAAGTAACTAATAGGTCTTCTAAGTAATGAACTTGGACATTTCTTTCTTGTATCATCTCTTGTATTGGCAAATATTTTTGGGGGGAACTTGGCCTCTATTTCACATTTATGTTTTTTGGGGGATGCGTTTAATACTAATGATATTTATTAATGACCTAGGTATCTAAGCGTCCTAAAAAAAAAAAGAATAAATAAAAAAAAGTCTTTACTTATTAACTACCAATCATCATTTTTATTATTATTATATTACGGCAATCACTAATATTTCAATATCTTTCCCCTTTTTTTCATTTTATTATATAATGACGATTCAGGAGATGTACTTGCGAAAAGCACTAGACAAGCTGAACTCGCTCTATTTCCCTTTTTTCTCAATGGAGTTGATGATTCCCTTCTTGGTTCGTTCTTTGGTTTCATCCAACGCTGTTCTAGACCTGTCACTTATTCCTGAACTAGTTGCAGAAAGTATCCTTTTATTTGCCTCATCAAGAATAATTTCATTGCTTAATCAGGATGAATAATATTGCTCAAGCCTCATCTATCAACCTTTCTTCATTTACCTAAATAATTTTTTTATGAAATCTGATAACTAATTTTATTTATCTAAATCATTCTCTAAATTTCCATCCATACTCTAGTACAATCCTTCGGTAAAGGGCATCATATGATTTGGACTTATGAATTATTTCTGCCATTTCTCGGAGGCATGTTACACCTTAACAGAGAAATATATATCAGCCAAAATCACACTAGCTCTACCACACATTAAAGCAGACGCAGATGAACCTAATATTTTTGGACAAGTCCCCACCTACCTAGGTAGTTGGCCTACTACCTTAACTCTTTCAGGACTGTTAGCTTCGAAATGAATTTCAATCAGGGCCTATGTCTTCCTTTTGTATTGTTATTTCGGCAAACATATAAAACAAATAAATAAGTGAAAAACTTTTAAAATGATGTACGAGCTACCATTTGTAATGTGTAGTAAATGTTAACATATTTTGTATAAGGTGCTAGTCCACGTATTTCAAGGAAACATAATATATTTTTAAAACAACAGCGTTTCCACATATTATGTGGATTAGAGTAGAGCTGGAAAACTCTACATCTTAAATGCTAATATTAGAAACAGGAAAAAACGCGCGTGAATATGAATGACAAAATAAAAAAAAAAAAAAAAAAAAAAAAAAAAAAAACGTTACCAAGAACGTCTTTTTACATTCGGCAGGACAGGATTAACGGTTATATCTGCCTTTATTTATGTTTTTTTTTTCTTTTATCACCTTAAAAAAATGTTTATTTCTTATATTACCTTTATTACTGATTCTTCTGGATTTTAATATAGACTGTATTACATTGTTTTTGTTTACGTTACAATTGTATAGTAACTGTAGTTTCGTTGAGTTGTAAGTAATAAAGTGGACTTCATTAAACATGGCGAGGCGAACCAGTATATAACGTAGTTCACGGCGATACCGATACCAAACCTGCAATACTCCACGATGCCGATGCCAAACCCCTCTGTACTCGGCGATGCCGATGCCAAATATTATTTTACTCGGCGATGCCGATGCGGCACGATGCCGATGCCGGTGTTCGGAATGAGTATGGGTACACATAAAATAATCGAGGTACTCGTCCCATGAGTATACCTACTCGTGATTACGCGATGCCATACTTACTCGTGCAGGTCTCTAGTATAGAACCAACTGAAGATGGAGTTCAATAAGCCAGGTAAGCTGAGAACTGATGGAAGTCTTTTTGTATACGTTCGTAGAATAAGGCTAGAATATTAGTTCAAAACCTTACACAAAAACCTTATTTTATATTTATTTTGTAATTCCCTGGCAGCTTTGAATTTACTGCGACATTTTAAACTAGAAAAAATGCCTATTTTTGTTTCTTTTTAATTGTACAAAACACAACAACAACAACTTTTCTTTTATTGTTAATAAAAATTTCTTTTTGTTTCTGTTTGAACAGATGCTGAAATCAACTGTCTTCGGCTTTATGAATACGGCTATAAGTGTCATGAAAACAAAAAAAATATTTTATTTCTGGACCTACTTGTTCAATATTGTTCATAAGTACATTGTACCTAATACCTAATACTTGTAAATATCTATATTTGTTAAAAAGTGTATACCTCTTACCTACTTGTAAATATCTACTTGTTAAGAAGTGTATATGTAAATTACACCCAAATAAAGTCTCATTATTATTACTCTGAATTTACCTTTGTTCTTTTGGGTCTTTTGTATAATAAGCATACACTTTTCAAGAACTTGTAACAGTTACTCTACTGTTACTTTACTAAACTCTAGGTTATGTTTACAAAACAAGATAAATGCTTGTTTATAAAAAAGAAAATAACTTTATTTAATACTGAACAAAAAATATCATGCTGAAGGTGGCCAATATTCAAACATTGAATGCAATATTTTATGAAATAGGTCTTCCTTCTCATATCTTCTTATCCACACAAATTCACACAAATATGAATCCAATAATGCCCTACTTGTTCCGCATTCAATCTTGTTCCTTCGCTTCAAACTAGCCCACAAAGACTCGATTCTCTGTGTGTGGGCTCTAGTAATGGGATCTACAAAATTTTCACTATGATTTACTAGATAGTGCTTATATCGCATTCCTGGAACCTTCCTCAGACCATGGTATGACTTCCAACAACCAGAAAATATTGTGTATCCCGGTAGTACACATGCCTTTATACACTCAGTTAGGAGAAAAACTTCCCTAGTCTCACGACCAACACCTCCGAAGATCCACTGCGATGGATATAATCTTCCACGTTGATATTTCCTTCTGGAGAAGCATGTTTCATGAATTTTAACGTTTAAGCCTTCACCTCCAATCTTTATAGGGTTTGAGATTAGATCTGATGCGCATAACTCTCGCACGAAATTTTTCCAGTCTGTAATTGTGTGACTAGACATGTTTAATTCTTTTTTGCAAAATTTGGTTGTGGTATATCCCATTGACCATGAGTATATGAACAGCAATGCTGTTTTGAGTGGTATTTTGCTGGTTTCAAACCACGTACCTTTATAAATGCTAATTCCCTTCTTACATCCTGTCCGATTACACTTCCAAATTGGCCCTCTGTTCCTTCTATAATAAATTTTCATTTTATGAAGTCTGGAGCACTTTTTCTCAGAATGGATTAATCCTTTCTTCTGAAGAAACCGGACTGAAACTTTCACATTAGATATTAACTGGCTTAACTTAAGCAAATTCATTGTTAGTGTTTTTTATGTAAATCTGATAAATGAATGCGTTTAAATACAGAATTAGGTTAGAGGTGAATCATATGTTCCAAATAATAATAAAATGAGTAACTGTTACTAGTTCTTGAAAAGTGTATGCTTATTGTACAAAAGACCCGTTCTTTTTTATCCACATAATAAAGTCATCTGTCTGTAGGCTGCTAGCATCCTATATGGATGGGGTCAATGTAACCCATCCATCTAGTATGCTAGCAGGCTATAGGGGTAGGATACAGGAAGCAAACATCAGGATGCTCGCAGCCTATATGGGTAGGCTGCTAGAAGCCAGTATCAGAGTGCCAGCAATCTAAAGTCTAGGGGTACGCACTTGAAAGTAGAGTGCTGGGCTCTCTATTGTCGGATGCTAGCTTTGGGTGTGAGAACTCTACTATAGGATGCAGAATTAGCATTCCAGCACTCTATTATAAAATGCGGGCACTCTAACTAGTGGAATCCTATTTTAGGCTAAAATATGTGGAATCCTATTTTAGACTAAAATGTCCTATTTCAAAATACTGGCACTGAGTCACAGTTTTCAGGCTGCGGGCAGCCTGAAAGTAGATGCGAGCAGCCTGTTTTTTTCTCCGTGTGGGTACGATACGAGCGAAGAGCGATGAGCGATAAGGGAAAAGCTTCAGAGCAACGTCGCTCACATTAATGTTAAGCTGGAGTGCAGTAGGAATGAGGGAGGGCTGGCTGCAATAGGCATGAGCGACAATGTGACGTCACTTGCAGGTTCCAGGCTGTCGCTCATCGCTCACCCCAGACATTATATTTTGTGTGCTACAAAAAAGGCTACAGCCTCTAAATCATAACCGATTTCAATGCACTTCTCTTTAAATGAAAGCTAATAAAATTTAGAACAACTTTGTCAATTCACATTTATGGTTTTTGTTTTCCTTCTTTATTAAATCACGAGGAAAGATGTTTATAACCATCCAATGTTTATAACCTTCCGATTAAATTTTAAAATATGAACACTAATGAAAGAGTAAATTGGATGATAGTGCATGTGAGCTTTTAATTTCGTAACTTCGGAATTACAGTGATTTTAAAAATACAATCATAACCAAGAAACTATGAAAACAGGTTGGAAACCCATTAAACATGCAAGGTAAGATAGTTTTATTAACTAAACATTTAAAATATTAGCAAGGTAGGGATTGCCGGGGTTCGGTCACTGCTTCTTAATAAAACTACATTTTCCAGTGAAAATGGTTTTATTGTTGCCAACGTTTCGGCTTGAAATTCAAGCCTTCATCAGGGCGATGAGAAAATTGAGAACTATACGTCACACAAAAATATTAATTTTTTTTAATTAGTATTTAAGTTAAAAAAGCCCAGCCGCTCTGTATCGTAGCCCCGGACGCCCCGGACAAGTGTCAAGAAAAAGATAACCTAGAGATATCCCGTTATCTTATAGGACAGGAGTTTAACCAGTACAGGTTAAAATTCGTTGTCAATAATAAATGGACGTTAAAATTTAAAAAGTTATGTTTCCAAGACGTCATTTGGAAACACCCATTATATTTGCGAGCATTACTAAGAAGTGTTCTGACTGGGGATGCTGATGGGTGAGGAGGCTGTGCAAGGGTTCGGGATATTATTACCTCGTATGGACCATCACCAGGTATAGCGTAAACTCTATGAGGGACAAAATCGCAGTTTATTTCTAGTAATTCAAGGTTTTGTATCATAATCGGACTGTTTATGAGCCGATGAGGAACTTCTTAATAATTCAACCCCCCCTAAAAGTACTTAAACATTTGAATATCAAAAAAACCTTTCTTAGCGAGTGTTTACATTCTAAACGTATTGTCCGTGCAAAATTTCAAATTTTTGTGTAAAGTGGTTCGGCATATTATTACCTCGAATGGACCATCACCAGGGCGTAAACTCTATGAGGGACAAAATCACAGTTTATTTCTAGTAATTCAAGGTCTGTCATTGTAGTTGAAAAGATCAGAAAATATAAATAATATTAAGAAATAAATACAGTACGGTAACGGGGTCTCCCTTGGTCTAGTGGCTAGCGCGCTAGATTCATAAGCGGGAGATGGTGGGTTCGATCCCCACCGGCGCCAGAAATTTTCTCATCTCAGGGCTCGCTGAGAGAATTCCTGGCTGCACCCTGGACGTCGGCGCTAATAGCCAAGATTTATGTCGAAGCGCCATAAAAAAAAAAAAAAAAAAAAGTACGGTAACAGCTGACCTGTTATCGTTCTAGAAACGCTTGCTGCCTAGGCGTACCTGCTCTCTAACCAGCTATAAAGTCAAACCCGTATTAAAATATTTAAAAAATCGTTTCTTGCGAGTGTTTACATGCAAAAGGGAGTGCCCATTTTTCTGTCGAGTGATTTGGGCTGGGTGATGATAGGTCAGTGAGTGATTGGTATTTGACAAATACATGGTAGATGTAACTTATAGTCTAAGTAGATATCTTCTACAAAGCAATATTACCTTATTGATAGAAGTACAAGAACGCCTTGTGGGAACTCCGTGATGAGGAAAAGTAGCAGAACAGCTAACAGCATCCGAGTGGTTCTGTCTGTTTGTCGATCCTTATCTGCGAGTCTTTGGGTCTTCCTGCTACCGCGAGACAACGCTTCTCGCCGTCTTTTCGTATCTAAGAGTGCAGAGATGAGCAAGGTGCTCAAGACAGTCAGCGATATACAGGGGATGATCTTGATGACGATGCTGAACACCCAGAAGTTGATGGTGTACAAGAGGTTGTTGTGAGCTTGGCCCATCTCGCTCAAGCCGACGTGGTACAGCGTGATGGTCCGAACGTGCGTGCTGTTGGGCGAGGCGACCATCCCTGAGTCGTCCAGCTTCTGATATGCCGCTTGGATGTGGAAGACTAGGTAAGACGGCAAGCAGAGCACGGGGCACAAGAGATAACCGCTGGTTATAGCTATGACAGTCTGTCGCATCCCACACCATTCCCTGTTCCTCTGAGGGTAAACCACAGCAATGAATCTCCAAACGGCCAGGGTTATCGTCAGCCAGATGGAAATAGTGTGGAATACTTGAGAAAAATGCGCATGGAGCAGTATAAGCAGGGCGTGTCCATAAGAAAACTTATCCCTTCCTCTAACAGGTACAACATACTCCTTCCACAAATACGGTATGTACTCCAACATGACTAGTAGATCGGCGACAGCAAGCCCCGTCAGGATGGCATTGGTAGGCGATGACATCTCTCTTCGAGTCAGGACGACGATGTTGAGCAGGTTGGCCACCGACCCGAACAGACAGACCACCAAACTGGAGTATCCGTGCACGTCTCTGTAGGCATGGTGTATGTTGCCCAAAGACTCGCCACAGAACTTCTCCCTTCCTGTATGAAGTATGGTCGTATTGTTCATCCCTCAACGCATTCCTGAAACAACAACAACAACAATCTGATATCATATAGAATAATATAAGAAAATCTATATAAAAAAAAATAAATAAATCAGTCCCGTAACAGGCCACGAGGGCCCTGAGGGGCAGATACTATAGAGGTATCTGATTCATGACCATACGGCACAGTAGGGAGGCAGTGTGGTCAGTACTATGCTCCGGCCGCCTTTTCTCCTTGGCTGCTTCGACTGCTAGAGTCATTAGCACCCAAGGTACCCATTATTAAATTAATTAAAGGCTGGGTTGGCCTAGGGACGGTCAGGGAGGCAGAATTCAACCAATGAACGAAGACACTAGAAGAAAAAATCTTTAGTGCTTGCTCGGGATTTGAACTCAGGTCCTCCAACTTATTAGTCCAGTGCTCTACCACTGAGCTAACCTCGCCCCCCCCCGAAAATCTATAAATGTAATAAAATTGTACAAATCGGCATGTGTTTATCTGTTTGTCTGCGCATGCTAATCTCAGAAACGTCTTATCCGATTTAGATGCGGTTTTCACTAATATGTTGTGGTAAGCTTCAGATAACATTTAGTGTTAGTTTCATGTCAATCGGTTCGTAAATAAAAAAATTATGCCAATCTAAACAATCACATCGAACATTTGATGAACTAGAGTATGAATTCTCAAAATACAGGAGGCTGTTGTACCTGGAAGGTTACAGCTGTTGTTATGTGCTTTGTTTTTCTGTCTCCAGTCAATTCTTAAATATGGCCTACGGGTCTTTTTGGGAATACCACATCCAGTTACTTTTGAAGTAGCAGTAGTGATTTATAACAGTTACTCGTACTCGCTGATAAGCTTACTGATTAGCTTACAGGTTCTTTGCTGGTTATCTATTACTACTTTACTCGCTATCTACGGTTATAATCCATATTAGATAATGGCAAGCAACATTTATTAATAAAAAAGGTTAATATGATGAAAATCAATTCTCTCAACTACGAAAAAAGTTATTAAGCATTGAAGTTAACTGTTCTGCAGGTTATGAAGGATAACATAAACAATGATATTTGTAAACACACATATTTTATTCCTTTTCTCTCTGTCTTTTTGGATATTTTACATTTATTTCGCATTATGGGCATATGTGCTATGCGTTTCCGCTCGCTACGCTCGCTCAAGAAGATATCAAATTTGTAGTCAATCCAGCTCGCTAAAATTAATAGAATTCTATAAATTTTAGTGACTCTCCTCTATCCAACTCGCTAAAATTAATATAATTCTATTAATTTTTCCGAGCAAGAAACCAATCCCTTTTTCTTTGTCAGGAACATCGCGAACTAATATTAAAAGACCCATTTTTTTCACTAACATAATCAGACCTTTTTCATAAACAAAAGCTAATTCACTGTTGAAGGTTACTTTACTCCCAGCAAGAACCAATACAATTGCTCATCGGAATCCTCTAATAGGAAGGCAAAGGTTATGCGCATGCGCTGAATCACTGATAAAATCACTACTGCTACTTCAAAAGTAACTGGATGTGGTCTTCGCAAAAAGACCCTGGCCTTCAATTAAATATCTATTATATATTTGTTATGTTTTCAAGTTAGTTTAACACGTCTTATTAGTTAAACTGTTAATACATTTAAGTTAGATTTATATTGTTCTTAATTTATAGATACATGACCTATATAAACATAACCTAATTAAGGTAATATCAGAAACGGCTTATCCTATTTAGATAGATATATCCAGGACCCCCCCCCCCCCCTCTAGGGGAAAGCAACTCGACCTAAAATATCTATTGTGCCCTATAGACCTATTCTATGCTATTTAGATGCGGGTTTCACTAATACATTGTGGTAAGCGTTACTTAACATTCGGTTCGTAAATATAGAAGTTATGCTAATGTAAAGGGTTGATGAAATTATTACACACGATAAAGGTTTTTTTTCGCCACGAAACTAGCTTTATGTTTTGTGATGGAGATTCGGGGGCTGAGAATGAAAGGCAGCTTGTAAGTAGTAGCGTGTATTGGTAGGACACCTGGCCTGGACGGGATGATAGAGAAGAGTGGAGAGTGTCGAGGTGTGGAGTCTGGTAGAGAGTGGGCTCTCTTAGCCTAGCCTAAATAGGCAGGTAGGATTGGGAAATCGTGGGAATTATAGAGCAATGCAGGTCTCTAACTGCTGATGTACAATATTGCTGACTGGTGTCTGGGTTCCTTCCTTTCTCATGCTTTTCCTCACAGTATCTCTGACACGTGTTAGCGATCCTAGCAGCCTGTATGCTTCGATCGCCGATGGCTATACCTCTAATATCGCATTACTGTTAAGTATATATATATATATATTTTAAATACCCAAACGACTGTGTTTATATTCCAAAATAAACCAAAAATATACCCAAAAAATGCTGCCCTGAGTATTCAACGCGGACGAAGTCGCTGGCACAGCTAGATAATATATTTTTTTAATACCTAATGATCCCCCGGAAGTTAGGCATTTAGTTTTGGTTAAAATAGGCAGGCAAAAAGGCTCTTGAAATACTGAAAATAGGCATTTATTAGGAATGAAGGCAAAGAGGAATCTCACTCATTATTAATGAAAATATGTATTTTAAATACTCATTCATTTCTTTATTATCAATTTATCACAGAATTAGTGTACTTACTCTTACTTTCCCTTCTTACAAGCAACAACAAGATGCTTTTTCAAAGTATCAACTCTCATAGACCTTCTCAGAAAAATGTTTTTCATCATGGAAAAACTTCCTCCGCATTATCTTATTATTTCTAAATCCGGAATACCAGGTAACTACACCATTGTCACAGCAAAAGGGATGTGAGGAAGGAGACGTACTTCTCTCATCCTCTTTCTTTCCTCCTATTCATTATGCCTGTGCATCCCTTCTATTAAGGAAGGTTCTGTTATTTACAGAGGTTAAATCCATGGGTTGGGAAAATAAGCTTTCGAATAGATATTTTTGACTGCAATATGTAATTTAATTTTTGCAACCTTTTTTGTCTTCAATGAACGGAAATTCAATATGTTTTTTAAAATGTTTAAATCGCAGAAACATAATTGCGTAACGACCAAAAAAGGCTTTAAATCTTAAAATAGGCGACGGAAGCCAAAATTGGCAAAAAACGCAAAATACAATGCGCGAAAACATATTTATTTCTATCTGATTCTTCAATATATCCATTTAGATAAAAAAAGGCATTTTGCATAACTTCCGGGCTCTAATAATGAGTCTTTTTTTTTTCGTTCTCTCAGTGCAAGTCATTATCGCAGCTAGGTTTTAGAATTTATTTCCAGTTGTATCTGAGTTCGAAATATCCCATGGTTCTTTTCATCCCATAACTACCTTCAAGGAGTTGCTTAAGCCTTCTATTTACCTTGTGTGTCCAAGAAATGAATATAATAGTGAATAGCGGGGTCTCCCGTGGTCTAATGGCTAGCGCCTTGGATTCATAAGCGGGAGATGGTGGGTTCGATTCCCAACCTCCGGCAGGAATTTTATCATCCCACGGCTCGCTGGTGAAATTCCTCGCTACACCCTGGGTGTCGGCGCTAATGGCCGAGATTTGTCGATGCGCCGAAAAAAAAATAGTGAATAGCCACTGAGAAATTACAAAAATTGCCGCCCTGATGAATTTCAAATCCGATAAAATGATGTATTAAAATTCCCCTAGTGCACACGGTTTCAGACGAGAAATTTACGGGACTGTGAATTCTTAAAATTCTTGTATCCCACAATTAATATTACTCACTCTAACTAGCTCTCTGACGTGAACTTATCTCTTAGCCATGTTTTATCTGTTTTGCGATGTATATTTTGGTATATTTAAACGTAATCTTTGTGTAAATTAAAGTTTTTAAATTGAAATTCCAAACCTATAAAATATTTCCCCATTATTTATTCCCATCTTCGTTAATCTGCCCCTTACAGATCATGAGGTCCGAGATGTGATTAAGACTCATTGATCATGAGGTCCGAGATGTGATAAAGACTCATTGACCATGAGGTCCGAGATGTGATAAAGACTCATTGATCATGAGGTCCGAGATGTGATAAAGACTCATTGACCATGAGGTCCGAGATGTGATAAAGACTCATTGATCATGAGGTCCGAGATGTGATAAAGACTCATTGATCATGAGGTCCGAGATGTGATAAAGACTCATTTTTTATTCGAATTAACTTTAATAAAAATAACAATCTATAAAAATAAATAATATTTAAATTTAAATTTTGACGTCCAGTTATTATTAACTACGAATTTCAGGACGGGTTATCCATAGGTTACCACCCTTTTCTAGCCAGGATAGGGGTGATGCCTTTTCTTTTTTCTAAAGAAAAGCCACCGCCCCTAGTGGGAATCGACCTTTGGCACGGAGTTTTAAGTGCTCACGCCTTAACCCTCACGGCCACCGGGTCTCCCAAAATAAATAAATACCTGCTAGAAAAATGCAATCATGGAATAGATGTTATTATATTACTTAAATAAATTTAATTAATATGTAAATTTATTTATAAATGTAGCCGGCAACACAGTAAGCAAATCAGGCAACATTATATTATTTAATTTTTAATTAAAGTTTTTTTCTTTTTCTAAAATTATTGATATTATAAATTTATTGAACTTTCTTTAGCTGTTTGGTTAAGACTACGATCATGTCATTAACAGAATTTGAACAGCACGAAATAGAACGGTACACGTTATAAAGTCTAAATTGTTGAACAATATAAAGCTGTTTAAGAGTGTTTCTGGTTCTATGGAATCGTGGTGTTTGTCCAGCTTTTGGACGAGTGTTTGTTTAGGAAGTAACAGAACAAACACATTTCAGGAGTCAGCTGGCAGCCAGTTCACTTTCCCTAACTTGCTTTATTCTTGTTTATGCAGAAAGAATGTTTGTTCATTAGTTCCATAACGCAATAAAATTCCTCTGCTATTGATAAAGGGAGAAATACTTCAAATGCTGCTGTGATGAAATAATAGACCAAATTATCCTACTAGTCAAGAAGCAGATTCCTAGATGACCAAATCGTTATCCTAGTAGTCAAGAAGCAGATTCCTAGATGACCAAATCGTTATCCTAGTAGTCAAGAAGCAGATTCCTAGATGACCAAATCGTTATCCTACTAGTCAAGAAGCAGATTCCTAGATGACCAAATCGTTATCCTACTAGTCAAGAAGCAGATTCCTAGATGACCAAATCGTTATCCTACTAGTCAAGAAGCAGATTCCTAGATGACCAAATCGTTATCCTAGTAGTCAAGAAGCAGATTCCTAGATGACCAAATCGTTATCATAGTAGTCAAGAAGCAGATTCCTAGATGACCAAATCGTTACCCTACTAGTCAAGAAGCAGATTCCTAGATGACCAAATCGTTATCCTACTAGTCAAGAAGCAGATTCCTAGATGACCAAATCGTTATCCTAGTAGTCAAGAAGCAGATTCCTAGATGACCAAATCGTTATCCTACTAGTCAAGAAGCAGATTCCTAGATGACCAAATCGTTATCCTAGTAGTCAAGAAGCAGATTCCTAGATGTGTAGAGCTAAAGTTCATAAAATGTGTCTGGCGTAATTTCGTCGACAAAAACATATTTCATCAAAACAATATCAGCTAAAATGTAAAAGAAATTATTATTAAATTACCTTATAAGTGTAGAAGCTTTTTTTCGTTCGTTTTGTTATTGCAGGATGAATTTAAGATCTGGCAGACAACTTTTCTTGATCACCTGAAATGGTGAAAATACAATATTAGATTTTATTACTGAAAATAAATACCTTAGGATAAATATTATTCATTTACATTGAGGTGTAGCGTGTATCTTTTTATGTACATTGAGGTGTAGGGTGTGTCTGTCTATGTACATTGAGGTGAAGGGTGTGTCTACCCATGCACATTGAGGTGTAGGGTGTGTCTGTCTATGTACATTGAGGTGAAGGGTGTGTCTACCCATGCACATTGAGGTGTAGGGTGTGTCTGTCTATGTACATTGAGGTGAAGGGTGTGTCTACCCATGCACATTGAGGTGTAGGGTGTGTCAGCCCATGTACATTGAGGTGTAGGGTGTGTCTGCCCATGTACATTGAGGTGTAGGGTGAGTCTGTCCAGGTACATTGAGGTGTAGGGTGTGTCTGTCCAGGTACATCGAGGTGTAGGATGTGTCTGTCTATGTACATTGACGTGTAATACGTGTCTGTCCAGGTACATCGAGGTGTAGGGTATTTCTGTCTATGTACATTGAGGTTTAGGATGTGTCTGTCTATGTACATCGAGGTGTAGGGTGAGTCTGCCCATGTACATCGAGGTGTAGGGTGTGTCTGCCATTTACATTGAGGTGTAGGGTGTGTCTGTCCAGGTACATTGAGGTGTAGGGTGTGTCTGTCTATGTACATCGAGGTGTAGGATGTGTCTGTCTATGTACATCGAGGTGAAGGGTGTGTCTGCCCATGTTCATTGAGGTGTAGGAACACTCTGTAAATGGAGTTCAAAGACCGAGGTGAGCACCAACCCAAAAGGTGAGGCCGTAGTGAACACCAATCCGCGTATGATAATTTGGCGTTTTGGAGAAAAACGCCATTTTGTCTATGCAATCAGGGAATAGTTGAGGTTCGGCTAGGAAAACATCAATATGATTTTTGTCAAAATATATATTATGAACGCTTTTTATAAAAATCGTATTGATGTTTTCCTAGCCTTTTTATTTGTGATTATAATATTTGGATTATAACAATTAACTGGACAGCTGTTAATTTACGGTATAACAGCTATGATTGACATTTGTAGCCCACGTGGTCCAATGATAAGCTGCTGATTTGAACCCTTGAAGATAAGACTGGATTTTCCTCTCTCATGGGAAATTCTCTGGTTTCAATTTGGTTGGCTTCTCTACAGCTATAAAGCAGTCTTGGGTCTTTGGGCTTTGTTAGGTCAATTTGTGAAAATCCCTTTTCTCGCACAATCACATCCCGGCCATTTCTTACTCTTTGTCTCGTCTGATGTAGTTTTTCAAGGAATTCCCGTAATAGACAAATTCCCACTTGGTGCCTCCAATAATATGAGAAACGCTGCTGTTCATTTTATGTAGGTTTATCAGAAATATAGCTAATAAACTAAAAAATGAATTTAATTACATTTAAAGAGATATCTTCACTTGTAAAGATAAAGTATAATTACATTTAAAGAGATATCTTCACTTGTAAAGATAAAGTATAATTACATTTAAAGAGATATCTTCACTTGTAAAGATAAAGTATAATTACATTTAAAGAGATATCTTCACTTGTAAAGATAAAGTATAATTACATTTAAAGAGATATCTTCACTTGTAAAGATAAAGTATAATTACATTTAAAGAGATATCTTCACTTGTAAAGATAAAGTATAATTACATTTAAAGAGATATCTTCACTTGTAAAGATAAAGTATAATTACATTTAAAGAGATATCTTCACTTGTAAAGATAAAGTATAATTACATTTAAAGAGATATCTTCACTTGTAAAGATAAAGTATAATTACATTTAAAGAGATATCTTCACTTGTAAAGATAAAGTATAATTACATTTAAAGAGATATCTTCACTTGTAAAGATAAAGTATAATTACATTTAAAGAGATATCTTCACTTGTAAAGATAAAGTATAATTACATTTAAAGAGATATCTTCACTTGTAAAGATAAAGTATAATTACATTTAAAGAGATATCTTCACTTGTAAAGATAAAGTATAATTACATTTAAAGAGATATCTTCACTTGTAAAGATAAAGTATAATTACATTTAAAGAGATATCTTTACTTGTAAAGATAAAGCATAATGTTTGTCCGAACTGTTTGCTAACTGTGTTTTGGTAGGAAACCACTTTACAGAAAGTCAAATTGTTTATAATTTCACCAAAAGGCGAATCATTTTTATAGGTTCTGTGCGGAATGACAGACAAACACACACATGCGTGAATACATGAATAGAAATAACCGATTTTTGAGATGGGTGTGTCACATGAGATGTGTGGGTCATGAAACCTGTCACGAGAGCACTTCTGGTTGGTGTTGTTTGTCGGAGATAACGCCTTTTCCTGTAACTTTTAAAAATTATTAAGTTACAGGAAAACGCGGTAATAATTATAATTATTAGCTGAACCTTTTCTATAATCTTGGAATTTGCATTATATGTGATTGGCTTAAAAACAACCAAATAATTTAATAAGTTCATTTCTTAACTACAGATTTCGCACCTATATGGTGCCCCTTCAGAAGAACAAATCTATATATATATATATATATATATATATATATATATATATATATATATATATATATAAATCACTGTCTGTTTTTCTATTTATTTATTTCTTTGTTTGCTCCTTATATAAATCTACACCGTTTGACCGATATTGACCAAACTTGGCACACAGGTAGGTCTTGATATGAGAAATCTACTAGGCTAGGTCAAAATAGTCAAATTTCAAAATTTGGTCAAAAGGATATAAGTTTTGTTCAAGAAAAATTGGCTACACTGAACCATTCAGATTGTGACGGCCATTTTGAATCGACTACTGGCCTCTGTCGGCTGATAGACGAAGTGCTATTGTGCTGGCCTCTGCCGGTATCATTATGAACTAAAACAAATTTACATCGTTTGACCGATTTTCGTAACTGGGTATTGACAACTAGGTATCAAGTAGATCTTGATACGGGGAGAGTCATAGACAGAAAGTAGGTGTAGCATGGCACACTGGGTAACAGCTAGTAAACAGGTAGATCTTGATACGGGGAGAGTCATAGACAGAAAGTAGGTGTAGCATGGCACACTGGGTAACAGCTAGTATACAGGTAGATCTTGATACGGGGAGAGTCATAGACAGAAAGTAGGTGTAGCATGGCACACTGGGTAACAGCTAGTATACAGGTAGATCTTGATACGGGGAGAGTCATAGACAGAAAGTAGGTGTAGCATGGCACACTGGGTAACAGCTAGTAAACAGGTAGATCTTGATACGGGGAGAGTCATAGACAGAAAGTAGGTGTAGCATGGCACACTGGGTAACAGCTAGTAAACAGGTAGATCTTGATACGGGGAGAGTCATAGGCAGAAAGTAGGTGTAGCATGGCACACTGGGTAACAGCTAGTATACAGGTAGATCTTGATACGGGGAGAGTCATAGGCAGAAAGTAGGTGTAGCATGGCACACTGGGTAACAGCTAGTAAACAGGTAGATCTTGATACGGGGAGAGTCATAGGCAGAAAGTAGGTGTAGCATGGCACACTGGGTAACAGCTAGTTATAAATATAAAACTTATTCTTAGCAGGAGTTGCTCCCCTAAATTTTTTAAAGCATTAAGTGAAACATGCGACGTTTCGAACCTCTTTAGGTTCATCATCAGGCATCTTAAATTAAGCGATTTTAAGGTCTATTGTAATTTTGATAATTTAATATTAAGGTCCATAATTTCGAAGTTTGAGAGTAAAACATTAAATCCTGATAAGAACTCAAAAATTGGTTAAATAATCAAGTCAGATTCACTCTGAATTTTGGGGACCAACTCCTGTCATTTATTTCAAGAATCCATTGGTGCCGCACTAATCTCAACTTGTATAAAACTTATATATCATGTTTAAGTGAAGAGGCGCCAGAAGGGAGTGAAACATAGTGTTAATGGAATTATTTCTGAGGTTTCTATTTCCTGGCCTTCCGCCTATAAGGAAAATTCTAAGGTATCATTTCACAGATGAATATAGGCTAATGATGATAACTGTTATCAGAGTGACATGTAAACATTGATATATGTCAGGTGGAACGGACCTTCATCCGACAGACTCCTGAAGGCACCAGCTCTGGTTACATGCAATATCCTGGAGTAGCCAGCTCATACATTCTTTAATTAATGTTTAATATGATTAAACATATACTGACAGCGATCCGTTACAATTTTATTATATCTGTAGATTTATAAATTTTATAAAAACCGGTATTTTATTTTATTTTTTAACTTGTTACTTATAAATTCTTTAAAATTTTATAACTAAAGTTCTCAAGGTACTCACAAATGTACGATAAAGCCAAGATACGATAAAACAATACTCATACCATTTAATTCTTATAAGTAAGACTTTTTAGGTAAAAATTTTAAAATGATAGCTATTACCAATCCTTTTGTATAAAAATGTCAAGAGAATTTTTATAACAATATTATTATAGCCTATAGAAATGAAAATAAAGTTGTATTAAAAAATGTTTTGCTTTAACTAATATTAAATAAATAATATAACTAAAAAAGTTATAAATAAAACTTGAAAACGATTGTTTTTTAGATAAAATTCTCATTTAACCATTTAAAAAGAATATTTTGCAAAAGGTAACTATTCTGCTTATAAGAATTTAAATAGCACATCATGTATGAATGTAATTACTGTGGTCAGACAGATGAAAAGTCCGAGTCGCAAGAACTGCGTTATCTTAGCGCGGTTCCATTCATAATCTTATAGTCATTAGTAATTGACTAAAAGCATTTATTGATAGTATTTCCTATTCATAATATATAAACCCCTTTTATTACAGTTATTCATGAATTCACTGAATAAAATTACACAATTTTGCCTTTTCATTTTACAATTAATTAGGCGGGAAGTTGTATCATTTACTACAAGAATTCTAAGTTCTCTCCTCTAATATTGATATTGAAGACTATAATTTCAATGAGTCGACGGTTATTGAATAGCAAAGGTACTTAGACCAGCATCTTCTTGGGTAATTATTCCACGAAAAGCAAAACGTATGGGCTTTTTCCATAGTAATTAGTAGGGAAAGGATGTTATTGTATTTACATATTTTTTTCTGATTTTTAAATCGTAATTGTTGATGAAATTCTGAACGTTTTAAATGATTTTAATGCATATAAACAGGTTTTTATTTTACATATTTTGTCAAAAATCCATATTTTCGGCACATGCTTTGATATTCTTTTTATTTGGCAATTAAAAAAATAAAGGGGAAACCAAGAAAGAAAATAATGCTTTAACCATTGAGTCTAGATCACTGTGTCTTTTCTAATTGCAAGAAGCAAAGGTGGCTTGTAGCCATGCTTCCCTGGCGCTAATGGTCTAGGAGCAGGTGGGTTTTAAAAAAATATATATAACAAATTATTGTTTAACAATTGTACTATTCCTTTAATATAATCTCTAAAACAAATGAATTAGTGAAAGAATCATGTCGATATCATTTTCCAAACTCGAGATATAAAATAATGAATTTTTAATCTATTTTATTTTATTTCTTAGCTCCTAAGGCGCATTGGACGAAACGCTCGGACAAGTGTCAAAATATGTGCCCGATCGGTGCCCCAACCACTGCGGCCCAGATTTTTCGAAGTGCCGTAAAAAAAAAAAAAAAAAAAAAAAAAAAAAAAAAAAAAAAAAAAAAAAAAAATATGCTCACATAATTCAATAAACAGGGGGAAAACGAAAATCTGGACAGTTTCCAGATTAAACAACGAAAGTTGTTTTAAATTTTATTACCTTTCATTTTTTTTAAAAAAAAGTTCATTGAAATTGGTTAAGATTTAGAGGCGGTAGCCTTTCTCGAAACACGAAATGTCGTTTCGCCTCACTGTGCGGTGTCAAGCCTCTAGGCATAGTTCCGTCCAATGAAGAAGGATCGAGAGTTTAAAAATGTGGATTTCCCAATTATAATGCAAGTTCGTGCCCAGAACCTCAGAAATTCCTGAAAAGCGATGTTCCTCATAACTCTAAGAAGTTCTAAGGATGCCAAGAATATAGAATGGAGAAAGAAATCCAGAAGATGCGCACTGAAATAAAAAAAAAAAAAAATCCCACAATCAAAAAGACCAAAGTTGTTGTTGAACCTACATCTGAAGTCTGCGCAATAATAAATGAAGCCGAAACGCTAGACAAAAAACGGACGGACGAAATTCCCCACCATCCACCTCTTATAACCTCTAGGTCATATTCACCTCATATTTCCCATCCTGATTTTTCTATCCCATCATCCATTCCAATCCCCACTAAAGTACATCCATTTTAATGGAGGATAAAAAAGAATTTCCTCTACTGCCGAGACCTCCCCTACTTCATAATTGGGGAGAGGAGGTTGCCTCGAAGACGTGAAGAACTACTGTGGTCGGCCGTACCTCAAATGTAACCTTTCAAGAGAATTAAAAAAATAAATAAATAAATAAAATAATAAAGAGAACAAACGTAATTAGCATGGGCGTATATTGGGGGGGGGGGGAGGGGTGAGGATAATGTTCTCAAATTACTCAAAAACAATTTTCTGTGATACAACTTTTGAGAAAATTATACTCTTATATAAAATTAATTAAGAAAATTATATAAAATTAATTAAGAAAATTATACTCTTATATAAAATTAATTAAGAAAATTATATAAAATTAATTAAGAAAATTATACTCTTATATAAAATTAATTAAGAAAATTATACTCTTATATAAAATTAATTAAGAAAATTATACTCTTATATAAAATTAGTTAAGGTGTTTTCTGAACAAATTAGTTTCACTGATGTGTCTTGTTTTGTTAGCAGTCGACTCATATATATATTATATATGTATGTATATATATATATATATATATATATACTCATATGTATAAATAAAATAAATAATATTATATTGTGTAATATTTTTAATAATATTCAATGTAATGTATAATAATTTTTTATTAAATGATATTATTATGTATTATTTCAATAGATGTATATGTTGTTAATATACCATGATAGATTTCTACTATTTAAATTGTTTGTACTAAATTAAAGAGTAAATTGTAACGTTCGCTCTGGGAAACACTATTACCAACAAATTTTTCACTTGCTTGTCTTCTTTTACTAAAATATTATTATTTTTTGACATGTTAAGGATTATCCAGAGGAATTTCCCAGGTTTAAATTATTTATACTATAATTTACATTTGATCCTCAACTCAGCTACTTATTACACTGTTCTGCACGAAAATCCTCCTTCAAACAAAAACATCCTTTCTTACTGTTTTCAAATGTGCTGAACACGAATTTGAAGTCAGATTCTGTCTATCACGCACAGTTTCTTGAGAAATTCTAGTTTTTTATCCAAAAATGTGAGTTTTTTGTAAATTTGACGAATTTTTTTTGGCATCAAAACATAGTGAAAAAAATTCAAAAGCCCAATGATTTTGAGCGCAATGAAGTATATTTGAACGAAAAAAAATTTGATGGGAATATTACAAGTGGTTGAAGAAATATGGCTAAAAGTGTTTTTTCAGTTTTTGATCTTGAGGCAGGGATTTGGTCTCTACCTGGTTCTTTAGGGGAAAGACCTTCCTTTCTCTGTTATGGTGGTATCCTTTTCATTCAAATCCTTACCTGCCCCCCTTTCACCCTCAAGACCATTATGTCGTAAAAAAATGGCCAGAGCGTAAGGAAAAAGTAGGTGAAAAAAACATTACCAATCCTCCATTAGTGGACAAAAATCAAATAATTTTACCCCCACTCCACATAAAATTGGGGCTAATGAAAAACTTCGTAAAAGCGATGGACAAGGAAGGAGAAGGTTTCCTGTACTTAAAACAAAAATTTCCGCATCTCAGCGATACTAAGATAAAGGAGGGAATTTTCGTAGGACCCCAAATTCGACATCTACTCAAGGACCTCACTTTTGAAGCAAAGTTAAATACTACTGAGAAAAAGGCTTGGATTGCTTTTCGAGAGGTATGTGCTAAGTTTTTGGGAAACGAAAAATCTAGAGACTACCGAAAAATAGTCCAAGAACTGCTTACTTCATATAAAACAGTGGGATGCAATATGTCCTTAAAAATACATTTCCTGCATAGTCACCTAGACTTTTTCGCCCCAAATTTGGGTGCAGTTTCGGACGAACATGGAGAACGATTCCACCAAGACATATCCAGAATGGAAAAAAGATATACTGGCAAATGGAATGAGAAGATGCTGGCGGATTACTGCCGGACACTGCAGCGGGAGACAGAGGAGGAAGAGTACAAAAGAAAAAAAAAAAAAATACTCATTGACGATGTGTGTATATTTTTTGAGTTGTGTCATATCTAGTATTATAACTGATAGCATGCAGGATTCAATTAATTATATTTTACCGTTGAAAAAGAAAAAAAAATCTGTTATAATAAAGACAATAATTTTCAAATACAATTTTTCATTTTTTCCAAGTTTCTCCTCTTTTCTCTCAAAATCAGAGGGTGATAGAATTTTTCTGAGTTCAGATTCGGACTCAGCACACCTGAAAACTCTGAAACAGCCGTTCTGAAAACATGAGAAACAGGCAAAATTGTTCAAGGGTGGGGAGAAAAGTTTTTTTTGCAGAACAGTTGATAAATAATTATTTATCAACTAATTACATTTTTTAACTTGACGTTTCGGCCTCAGGGCCATCCTCATAAAACTTGACGTTTCGGCCTCAGGGCCATCCTCATAAAACTTGACGTTTCGGCCTCAGGGCCATCCTCATAAAACTTGACGTTTCGGCCTCAGGGCCATCCTCATAAAACTTGACGTTTCGGCCTCAGGGCCATCCTCATAAAACTTGACGTTTCGGCCTCAGGGCCATCCTCATAAAACTTGACGTTTCGGCCTCAGGGCCATCCTCATAAAACTTGACGTTTCGGCCTCAGGGCCATCCTCATAAAACTTCATTCATATGTCCACATATTATTAACCCTATTTCAACAAGGGCTTGTCATCACTTTTAATCTTGAAAATGCTAACCATTTAAATTTTAGTTACATTTAACTTAGCCCATTTGACTTAGTTTGTCACATATTTTATAACTAAATTTTTTTACATTTGTATAACACTTAGGCTACACCAGACCATGTGGCCACAACATTCCACCATTTTCTCCAGAAAATTTTCTCCCCATCGACAATTTCTTCAGAACGTTATTTTTAGATAATTTAAAAATCTTGAATGGTCACCTTCCAACTACCACGATTTCCCAACTATTTTCGTGATATTTACGAAAATGTACGAAGATCCCAAACGTTTTTATGTCTGTTAGTCATTTTTTCCCCCCTCGAATACTTCTTTAAAAAATGTAAACATCCTAGTTTAGATGAACGTGTAGAAAATATTTCAATTGAAACACACTATTTCAAGTACCCAAACCAAAAGTGAGTTACTAAAATATGTTTTCCACTTTCCTTTAAAAGCGGTAAGAGATATCCCATTACAAATGGTTTCTTTCGTCATTCAATGGCAAGGAACCTATAAAAGGAGTACCTGCACGCATATGAACTCCAAAAAACCATATTCCGGAGGATGGGATTTTGCTGATTGTCCTTTCAAATTGGACGAAAGATTTTTGTCATCAAAATCGGACAATTTTTGTGCTTGAGAGTGAGCGAACCGACACCTTCGTCGGAGGAATTCCAGTCCGGAGTGCCAACTAGAAAGTTTTACGTTTCAGAACCCCTAGAGAAATAACGAATGTATACAAATTTGAGCCTACGTGATTTTCGTTCTCTAGGGGTTCTGAACATAGGCGCATATAGAAAATAATTTCGGGGGGGGGGGGGGGGATGAGAGAGCACTTCGGGGGTATGAATACTAACAATCTATAACTTGGAATAGTTAGCCAACTAAAACGCTATTAAACCCAAAAATATTATTATTTTTTAACTAAGTGATCTTATTTAATTTATTTTTAAGGCTTTTATGACGCATTTTTACCGATTTCAGGGGGCTGCAGCCCCCCGTTTATATACGTCCATGGTTCTGAAACGTACAACTTTCTAGTCGGTAATTCCGGATTGCGTCATGAGTTCAACCTCAAAAGTAGGTTTTTCACTACGGAGAAAAAGAGGAATCCCGCTAAAAAACAACAGAGATTGAAAAATTGACCATTGAAGACGATTCAATATAAAACCTTACTGCAGATATATAAAGAAAGCATGGGGATATAGTTAATCCTTGGAAGACTCCTTAATATTTTGGAACTAAAGATGTTTTGCTCGGCCGAACAGCGGTGCAGTGCCGTTGGCAGAGTTCCACCATAGGGGGGGGGGGGTCTGCTTCTAAGCATGTAAAGTTCCCGACGAGGATCGTTAAGTTTGTCGTTAGGATGTAAATAAACCCCCAGAGCGAGGACTTAGCTCATCCACTTTCTTACTTCACATTCGCAACAAGTTAGGAATTCTATTTTCAGGCTCTGCAGTAAGTTGGTACACTTCACAGATCATCCAGTCAGGAAAACACTATCACGATGATGGGAAACTGCAAAAATCACTTTTCAGCATCATATCCAGAGTGCCGAGTTGAAATAGCCACATTTCACAATCCCTTTCACATGAAAAGGCCGTTCTTTTTTCTCATGGAGAAAAAAGACAAACCGATATGCTGAGTTTGTAACATAACATTGACAATTAAACACATACTCACTGAATGTAAAAGACGTGACAAACTGAACATTCAACACGACCAGCAAGAACTTCTCACAGAGGCTAGTCCATACATACACTCTATACTCCAATATTTAAATAACATAAACATGTATCACAGAATTTGAAGAATATTATTTATAAACCTATTAATAAATATTATTTCGACGGTATGATAGCCCTTTTTATTTTTTTTTACGTAATATCTATTATGTAATTTTTTTTTATTTTTATTTTTATTTTATTTTTTTTTTTACGGCGCATTGACATAATTCTTGGCCGTTAGCGCCGACATCCAGGGTGCAGCCAGGAATTTTCTCAGCGAGCCCTGAGATGAGAAAATTCCTGTCGCCGGTGGGGATCAAACCCACCATCTCCCGCTTATGAATCCAGCGCGCTAGCCACTAGACCACGGGAGACCCCTCTATTATGTAATTATTACTCAATTTTACTTGGTCATTAATGGGAAACTACAACATTTAGCATCCTCCATGACCTAATAAATAATTAAATAATTTTAGTAGTTTTAGTGATAAGTTATGTAAATATATTAACTATAGTTCAAAAAGTCCGTCACGCAGGAGCTGCATAACTAAGCAATTTCCTCAGAATTTGGGTAGCGTACACTGCTTTCCAGAACAATTTGCTTACAATATCCTACATAAATAAAATAAAAACATGAATAGTTCTCTTTTAATTTCGTAATGAGTAACTGATAAATTATTAATTTGCTTCCAGAGTTATGTTTACACATGGTACCTACTACACTACGTAATAAATACAAAAAACCTCGTATTATCGTATTTTGATCTAACGCAGGAACCGGATACAGTCCCTCTAGCGCTCCTTGCGGCACCTTTGTGAACCTATATCTGGCTGGCTTTTCTATTGAAATATATTACAAAGTAAACCCCCCTTTCCGATTGACCGATTCAGTTCATTTTTACAACACTTCTTTCTCATGAGTTACCCACGACGTATACCGCGTTTCGTTACAATACAGCAGAAATTACGACCAGTATGAGTATATTAGTAATTTGGGTCCGGAGTAAACCCCCCCTCCTAATGAACCGATTTAGTTTATTTTTACAACACATATTTACCTGTATATTACCACTACGAATACCGAGTTTCGTCGAAATATACCAAAAATCACGGTTGGTAGTGGCGAATTGGTATTGTGGGTCTGGAGTAAACCCCCCCCCTCTTAATGAACCGATTTAGTTTATTTTTACAACACATATTTACCTGTAGATTACCACCATGAATACCGCGTTTCGTCGAAATATACCTAAAATCACGGCTGGTAGTGGCGAATTGGTATTGTCGGTCCGGAGTAAACCCCCCCTCCTCATGAACCGATTTAGTTCATTTTTATATCTCACTTTTCTCTCTATATTACCACTACGAATACCAAGTGTTGTTGAAATATAACAAATATTACGGCTGAAATGGTCAAATTAGTGTTTTGGGTTCGGGGTAAACCCCCTTTTCCGGTGGACCGATTTTGATGGTTAACGAACTTGTTCAATCGTTTGCTAATTGAATGCTATATACCAAGTTTCGTGACGAAAAAAACAAAAACTCTGGCCGCTATCGTGTTAACAGACATATATATATATATATATATATATATATATATATATATATATATATATGCATATATATATATATATATATATATATGCATATATATATATATATATATATATATATATATATATATAAATTTTAACGGGGGTCATTTTCCGTGTCTACTAGGTAGGATCGATAAAGATTGGAAGAAATTTTTCAAATATTCCGTCATGAGTCCAACCTCAATAGCTACTTTCCTTCGGAGGAAAGTGCTAAAAGCAAGGCTCTAAATAATGTTTATCCCTTAATTCTTAACACAAACCTACTAACTTTTGTCGTATGCTCTCCTTAAACTTTTGTCGTATTTAGTACTATAAGTTAGTGATAATTGTTAACATATAAATTTGTATTTTTTACTGTATTTTAAAAAAAGAGCAAGTCGCCGTCGTTGCGAAGCTCGTAAAATAAATAAATAAAAGAAAAGGCCGTTCATCTTGGATGCAGGCTGCTTCATCTTGGATGCAGGCTGCTTCATCTTGGATGCAGGCTGCTTCATCTTAGAGGTTTCCATTCTTATCCCTAGTCTCCGTTGAAAAGATTAAAATAGAAACAGTTATTATTTTGGTTCGACCTGTCTTCAAAATCTTTTATGGCCTTACCTGCCAGGGTCAACCAGTCCCCTTAGTCCTCTTCTAGAGATACTTACCTCACTGCTCAATGCATTGAAAAATATCAAAACGTTTCACATTTTCTTGTATTCTACTACTATAATACTAATTCTACAAATAAGTCCAATTTAAGAGCAAAAAAAAAAACAACCAATTAAAAAGTGAGCTAAACAACTACAAAAACGCGTTCAAAAGAACGAAACAAACACATTTCAAAACAGGGGTTCTGAAACGTAAAATGTTTTATTGACTGGAGATCGTTGACCGTAGAT
>OX328124.1:10093519-10141195 GCA_946811695.1 Gonocerus acuteangulatus | reverse complement strand
GCTCCGCTCCTCACTTCTTCCCGGAATATTTCGATGGATTCATCTCCATCTTCTTCAGCCAGGTACTTGTTTCTTCCTCGGTGGTAGCCAAGGGAATGACATTTTTCTCGATCTGGGCTCCTTATCTCCCCTCTAGCCACAGTATCGGCGGACGAATGGTGTTGAAGCTCCCTGGTGTAGTTGGGATTCTGTCCGTTGGCAGCGCTGATGGTATTGCGTCTTTATCAGCGCCATCAGCGCTGCCAACGGACAGAATCCCAACTACACCAGGGAGCTTCAACACCATTCGTCCGCCGATACTGTGGCTAGAGGGGAGATAAGGAGCCCAGATCGAGAAAAATGTCATTCCCTTGGCTACCACCGAGGAAGAAACAAGTACCTGGCTGAAGAAGATGGAGATGAATCCATCGAAATATTCCGGGAAGAAGTGAGGAGCAGTACCACCGCTGGAGAGAAATGCCGTTCCATCTAAAAATACTATCCCAGCGACGAAAAATAACATCAAGCATATATATATATATATATATATATATATATATATATATATATATATATATATGCTTGTCTGTTCGCGCTCCTGACGGCTCAAAAATGGCCCGATTTTGATGAAATTTGGTACAAAAATCTTTCTTCTAATTTGAAAGGTCAAGTTCGTTAACCAGCAGAATCCGCCTACTGAAAGATAGTTTTTGGGGCGAAATTCGCGCAAAAAAATCGTAACGCTTACGTTTTTGAGTTCATATGCTTGCAGGTACTCGTTTTATATGTTTCTTAACATAGGAAAACGAATGAAACCATTTTCAAGACGATATCTCTAACCGTTCCTGAGAAAAGTGGAATTAATGTTTTTGTAAGTCATTATTTTTGTTAGGGTACTTAGAATCGCGGGGTTCAAATGAAATAATTTCTACATTTTGGAAATTAATCCAAACTAAGATGTTTAAATTTTGGTTACATTTGGAGTTAAGGAAGTATGCGAAAAAAAATATTTTATTAATAGGCATGAAAAGTTCTCGGATCTTCATACATTTTTCGTAAATATGTCGATAACGGTTGGGAAATCGTGGTATGTGGGAGGTGACCATTTGAATGCTTACTAAATTCTCTACAAAAACGATTCTAAAGGAATATTCGATGGGGCAACCTCAATCAGAGATATAAGCGCTCAAAACTGAAAAGTATTTTTTTTGTTGTTTTAAAAGGGTTTTTCTTTTTGTTTATCTCACTTTTTAATTGGTTGTTTTTTGCTTTAAATTGAATTTATCAGTAAGATTAGTATTGTAGTAAAAGAAGCTAAGAAACTATAAAAGGTGTTGGTAATAAGTTTGGATTGGCTGTGGTAATCAAGATGGCTGTGGCCAATATCATGATGGCGTATACATAGATTTGTTTTGAATTCTCCTATCTGTATAACCTTCCTCATAGCCTCCAAATGAAGTTATCGTTACTGAAGCACATATTTACAGTTGATTATAACAGTAAAATGAATTTGCTAGTAAAACAAGATACTTAAAATGACAACGAATTTTTGGTTGTTTGGAATAGAGCCTTCTCAGTAGTAGTCGAAGAGTAAGTACGTTTTCAGTACATAATTGTATTGATTTATACAGATTAAGAATTATCCGCTTCTTTGTAAGTTGGTTACTGTCAGTTTCCTGTGATTTGTGATGTTAATCTATTCAATTTTTTCGAGATGTACGTAACCGCGCTAAGATGACGCAGTTCCTGCGAGTCGGATTTTTTTACCATATCGGCGCAAAATCAAGTTCACTTCAAGGACAAATATGTCTATTTAGCGAAAATAGAATTTTGTCTGTAGATTTATTGTTTACAAAATAAACATTTTTTTCCTTGAAATGAAATTTGATTTTGCACCGATGGGGTGCGACCCTCAAAACCATGGGAGCTCTAGTTATTTCTTCTTTAATGATTTCATACGATATTTCACCTTCAAATGCTCTTAAACGTAAAGTGATAGGGTAAAACTAAAGTTGAACAAAAGAGGCCAAGTTCCAGGCCTCTCCCAAAAACATTTTCCCTATGAAAGTTATTACATTGGGTGTAGTTTTAGGCTCTTCAGACCTCTCCACGTACCTAATAATACCCTCTCACTTATTGTGCTTTAACTTACATAGAGTTCATACAAACCCCGATCGTTTTTAATCATCAAATAGTTTATAATAATTAATAACAATAATCCAACGGCCATAGCCACGTTGAATGCACCGGTTCCCATAGATCACCGAAGTTAAGCAGCGTCGGGCGTGGTCAGTACCTGAATGGGTGACCGACCACGTGCTGTTGGCAATAGAAAAGGGTGGCAACCTGTAGATAGCCCGGCGCTAATGGCCAAGATGTAGATGCGCCGTTTAAAAAAAAAAAAAAAAAAAAAAAAAAAAAAAAAAAAAAAAATCCTAAATCGTTACCCTAAGGGCCTGTATATAGTTCGTTAACCAGCAAAATCCGCCCACTGGAAGATGGCGTTTGGGGCGAAATTCGCGCAGAAAAAATCGTAACGCTTACGTTTTTGAGTTCATAAGCTTGTAAGTACTCGTTTTATAGGCTTCTTGGGCTAGGAAAACGAATGCAACCATTTTCAAGGCGATAGCTTTAACCGTTTTCGAGAAAATTGGAAAAATATTTTTTGAATACCGTTTTTGGTTTGGGTACTTAGAATCATGGGATTCAGTTGAAACATTATCTGCATGTTCTACTTTCATTAAAACTAATATGTAGAAAGCTATGTTACGTTTGGAGTTAAGGAAGGGTTAGAATAAAATATTTTATGAACAGACATGAAAAGTTTTGGTAACTTTGTATACTTTCCTTAATATCTCGAAAAAGGTTGAGAATCTTGTGAAACAAAAGATTACCATTAGAATGCTTACTAAATGCTCTACAAAAAAGGTTCTCATGAAAGTTTTGATTAGGCGATGTCAATCGGAGAAATAAGTGCTTAAAACTTTAAAGTAATTGATTTCGCTTATTCGAACTGTTCTTTTTGTCTTTGATTTTGGTACTTAGAATCATGGGCTTCAGTTGAAACATTTTCTCCATATTTGAATATTATCAAAACTAATATGTTGAAAATTTGGTTACGTTTGGAGTAAAGGAAGGATTAAAATAAAATATTTCATTTTTAGACATGAAAAGTTTTGGGAACTTCGTATATTTTCATTAATATCACGTAAACGGTTCGGAATCTAGGCAAGCAAAAGATTACCATTCGAAAGGTTCTTAAATTTTCTACAAAAAATGTTTTGAAGACATTTGCGATGGGATGGTCATATTTGGATAAATAAGTGCTTAAAACATAGGTAATTTCGTTCATTTGAACGAATCTTTTTGTGTGTTTCCTACAGTTTTTTTTCACTGCTCGTTATTTTTGTGATTGCTTATAGTAGTCAAATGTATTAGTCAATAAAACAGGATTCGTATATATAGAAACAATATTTTGTTTCAACGGTATCTTGGAATTCGAAGATGCCCAATGAATATCTAGATGACTGTACTGGTGTTGATTTCGTTCTTTAGAATTGTTTTTGGTATTCCCTATTTTCAGAAGTTTTTATCTATTTATTAATTTTTTTTTTAAATTCATTGAACGAAATCATATGAATTCGAAGGTGAGGAGCTAGGAGGCTTAGGGTGGGGGGCGTTTTCCCTGTCCCTAGGTACCGTCGTCTCCCTGTGTACCCTCGTCATCTTCAAGTCCTTGTCTAGAGTCATAAAGATAAGCCTCCAAACAACTGTAGGAATGTAGGATTTCTAATTTTTGCCAGTATCAGAACAGCCGCTCTTTACATACCACAGTGGTACTGACGTACCGGTCTATACTAGTTGCACTCCACACGGTGGTAGTACTTGGTGTATGCCACAGCGGATCGCTCATTATAACCTTATTTTATACGTATTAAATAGGTACCTAAAAAACGTTTATTTTTGTATAAGTGTTGCGTTATTGGGATTAGAATAAAATATTTTATTAACAGACATGAAATACTTCGGAATCTTTGTATATTGTCCTTAATTTTTTTTTTCTTTTATGGTGTATCGAAATCTGAGTCATTAGCACCATTTTTTCCTTATGAGCTTATATAATACTTAGATTTAGCTAGCAACAATATTTTACACCGCAATTAAAGTGATTTGCTCTTCTTATAAACATAATATTTATATTATAATATAAACATAATACATTAATTTGTCTGACAAAAAAAAAGTCCGACCCGCAGGAACTGCTTCATCTTAGCGCGGTTCCGTTCTTATCTCAAGTGCCATTAGTGAAGGAATATAGCAGCTATCGGTAGGTATTAGCACCATTTTCCCCCCTTAATATCTTCAAAACAGTTAAGAAATCGTGGGAAGTACGATTTAACCATTCAAAAGCTTACTAAATTCTCTAAAAAAAAGATTCTGAAGCAAATTTCGATGGGGCAATGTCAGTCGGAGAAGTAAGTGCTTAAAACTACGAAAGTGTTAGTTTTGTTATTTTAAACGGGTTTTTGTCACTGTTTACCTCACTTTTGTTTTTTAAGTTTATTTAACGGTGGAATGAGTATTTCATTAAAGCTGAGAAAATAAGAATCATATTGGTGATAGAGTTTTCCTAGAGTGAGCGTCGCGATGACGGGAGAGTCCCATCCGCTTAGAAAACTGTCAGTTTCCATATGTGGCTCTTTAAGCTTCCTTCTCTTTGAGATTTTATTTTATATTTTTAACGACAGATCAAAACCTACCGATAGCTGCTACTATTCCTTTACTAATCGCACTTCGGATAAGAACGAAACCGCGCTAAGATGATGCAGTTCCTGCGAGTCGGACTTTTTATTTATTTTACGGCGCATCTACATCTTGGCTATTAGCGCCGGGCTATCTACAGGTTGCCACCCTTTTCTATTGCCAACAGCACGTGGTCGGTCACCCATTCAGGTACTGACCACGCCCGACGCTGCTTAACTTCGGTGATCTATGGGAACCGGTGCATTCAACGTGGCTATGGCCGTTGGATTATTGTTATTAATTATTATAAACTATTTGATGATTAAAAACGATCGGGGTTTGTATGAACTCTATGTAAGTTAAAGCACAATAAGTGAGAGGGTATTATTAGGTACGTGGAGAGGTCTGAAGAGCCTAAAACTACACCCAATGTAATAACTTTCATAGGGAAAATGTTTTTGGGAGAGGCCTGGAACTTGGCCTCTTTTGTTCAACTTTAGTTTTACCCTATCACTTTACGTTTAAGAGCATTTGAAGGTGAAATATCGTATGAAATCATTAAAGAAGAAATAACTAGAGCTCCCATGGTTTTGAGGGTCGCACCCCATCGGTGCAAAATCAAATTTCATTTCAAGGAAAAAAATGTTTATTTTGTTGTTTATCTATAGGTTGCCACCCTTTTATAATGCCAACAGCACATGGTCGGTCACCCATTCAGGTACTGACCACGCCCGACGTTGCTTAACTTCGGTGATCTACGGGAACCGGTGTATTCAACGTGGCTATGGCCGTTTGCGTTTCGTTATATTGTTATTCTTCTTTTTTTTTGCAGTGGGAGAAAATGGGATTCATTTGATTTTTCTAATTTTGTTATATTGTTATTCGCTTTTTTACGAAACCTTTCTTCATATAATAATAGTCTAAGGCTTGTTGAATTTTAATTTTATCAATATAGATAACGAGCTTTCCCTTACATACAATTTCTCTGTTCTTTAATTCCCTTAAAATTTTGTAATTTCTTCACATTTCTAGGTCTAGTATATTATGCCTAAAATTTTTAAGAACATTAACAAATTTCTTATAACCATAAAATGTTTTGTCAATAATAGAGAACAAATTGTCTGTTTTATTGCGAATAAATTTTGGAAATGTCATTGTTTTTTGAAAGTCTGTAAAAAAAACAAAAAGTATAGCTAAGTTTTAGTGATTCGCCCTGGGCAATCTAAAACAGGCTATGAAATCATGACATTAACATTGTTTAAACAAGAATAGTCTCTGTGGTTTGAAAGTTTAAAATTATTTAGGGGAATTCTGTCAGAACATTTAAATAAAACCCGAGATTATAAAAAGCACGGCAGTCCCGCGTCTCCTACATGGTATACTAGTAGCAGACGAACTAGGCAGAGCTGTTAGAAAAAGGCCCGAGAACCCTGAAGGGATATTGATGGTTATACTTAGAAATTCAACAGGAGCCCCGGGATCTGGGGAACCACTTCCAGCTGCTTACTGATGGAACCACTCGGTCTGCACTATTAGTCTCTAGCAGTGTGGTGACCACCACAAACTCTGCTTCATACATCTCTCTCCTTGTTGGTGGTTATCTCGGCGGACTTGTCTGCTGTAGTTTCAACCTCAACAGTATGCAAGCATCAAGCAGTACTTGTATGACCAATCAATACTTGTCCAATCACTATTTGACCTATCAGTACTTCATCTATCATGACCTGATCAATAGTTGACCAATCTGTAGTTGGCCAATCACTACATATACAACTAGTACTTGACCTATCAACAGTTGCCCAATCAGTACATGTCCAATCAATGGTTGAACTATCTGTACTTGACTAATCAATACTTCTTTAACAAGTCAGTAATTCACCAATCAGTACTTGTTGGACTAATCAGCGCTTGTTTGACCAAGCAGTACTTGTCGGATTAGTTATTGACCAATCAGAATTTATTTCATCAATTAGTAGTTGTCCTATTAGAACATTACCAATTAGTAGTTGACAAATCAGTAATTGTCCAATCAGTGTTTGAACTAACAGGACCTGTTCAACCAATCTGTACTTAGCCAATCACTACATGAGCAACTAGTTCTTGACCTATCAATAGTTGCCCAATCAGTATTTGTCCAATAGGTGGTTGACCTATCAATACTTGACTAATCAATACTTCTTTGACAAGTCAGTAATTCACCAATCAGTACTTGTTTGACTATTCAGCGCTTGTTTGACCAAGCATTACTTGTCCGATTAGTTTTTGACAAATCAGAATTTATTTTATCAATTAGTAGTCGTCCTATAAGTACATTACCTATTAGTAGTTGACCAATCAGTATTTGTCCAATCAGTGCTTGAACTAACAGGACCTGTTCAGCCAATCTGTACTTAGCCAATCAGTACATGCCCAATTAGTAATTGACCTATCAATAGTTGTCCATTCAGTACTTTTTTGAACAATCAGTACTTGTCCAATCAGAGCTTGAGCAATCAGTATTTGTTTGATCAATTAGTACTTGTATAATTAGTATTTTACCTATCAGTACGTGGGCAATCAGTACTTTAAAGTCTAATAAATAAATTGAGAACCTTTCTAGACAACCGAGAAATAAAATGAAAATGAGAATGTTGCAATTACACAGAATAGCTCAATGCCAAAAAATAAATCGTAAAAAGACTGATCTTGCGGTATAGGAAAATAAATTATGTTCTTTAGAAATGTTAAATTTTTGTTACGTAAAAAGTGAAATAAAAAACCCGAAATACAAAAAAATATGGATTTTTCTGATGCGAATGCAACCTCAATGTGAACACAACTACTATATAGGAAGGTACCATAGTAACCTCAATGTGAACACAACTACTATACAGGAAGGTACCATAGCAACCTCAATGTGAACACAACTACTATATAGGAAGGTACCATAGCAACCTCAATGTGAACACAACTACTTTATAGGAAGGTACCATAGTAACCTCAATGTGAACACAACTACTATATAGGAAGGTACCATAGCAACCTCAATGTGAACACAACTACTATATAGGAAGGTACCATAGTAACCTCAATGTGAACACAACTACTATATAGGAAGGTACCATAGTATCCTCAATGTGAACACAACTACTATATAGGAACGTACCATAGTAACCTCAATGTGAACACAACGACTATATAGGAAGGTACCATAGCAACCTCAATGTGAACACAACTACTATATAGGAAGGTACCATAGCAACCTCAATGTGAACACAACTACTATATAGGAAGGTACCATAGCAACCTCAATGTGAACACAACTACTATATAGGAAGGTACCATAGCAACCTCAATATGAGCACAACTACTATATAGGAAGGTACCATAGCAACCTCAATGTGAACACAACTACTATATAGGAAGGTACCATAGAGGTGAAAAGGATTGAAAATCTTTAAAACGAAAATATAGAGCTAATTAAGTCATGGGGTGCTGAGAACACCCCACCTCCCTACTTAAAGGTTAAACCTTACGACTACAGGTTTGAATTTGAAATTTAACGGTCCTGAAATGAAATACCAAAGTGGTCATGAAGATTTCGGCCAGAAAGAACGCTAAATCTGCTTTTATAGAAATGGTAATGTTTCAATCGGACGCCCCCCCCCAAGCCAAGGAAAAGCCAACACCAAAATGCCCACACACCCCCCTCACAAGGGCAACACATTGCCGCTTACTCAAATAGAGATACAACAACAAACAGGAGGCGGCTGGATTATTTTACCACCAACTCGGATAAATGTTTGTTCAGTTCTGGCGGGAGAAATATCGTTCTGATTTATCAATCGTCTGGATAGTGAATGCCGGAGTGGCACATTTAATCACATCCATTTATATAGCAGCTTTTTATTGGTTGCCTTTACAAAAGTATGCGGATTTTTACACTTCATCTCGGACAAAAAAAAGAAAAATGGGCAAAACAATTTCAGAAACTAATCTACGTTTGCTATTGTGTACCGCAAGGAAGTATCCTCGGTCCTATCCTGTACCTTGTGTACTCGGTCCTATCCTGTACCTTGTGTACTCCTCCGACATCCCTACCCATCCAAATACACACTTAACTACCTATGCTGATGATACAGCCAGCTTTTCCTCCTCCCCTGATCCCGAAACTGCTTCCCTTTACCTGCAGGAACATCTACTCTCTGTTGAGGATTGGTGCAACAGGTGGAAAATCAAGGTGAATCCAGAGAAATGCAGCCAAATAACATTCACTCTCAATAAAAGGACTTGCCCACCACTCCACATATCCAGTCAAGAACTTCCTGTATCCAACGAAGTGCGCTACCTGGGATTAATACTAGACAGCAGACTCACTTGGAACCCACACACCCGACTGAAAAGACAAGAACAGGAGATACGGACTTCTTCGACGACTATTGGGACCTTCATCAAAATCACAATACAGAACAAACTCACTATATACAAAACCATCATCAGACCTATTTGGACATACGGGCTTGAACTGTGGGGAACAACCAAAAGATCAAATATACGGAGAATACAGGCATTCCAATCCAAAGTCTTACGCAAAATAGTTAATGCCCCTTTTTACGTTTCCAATTAAACCCTTCATCATGACCTCAATATCCCTTTCATCCATGAACTAGCTAAATCCCGATTCCTAACCTTTCACTCCAAACTATCTGCTCATCCCAATCCCTCTCCTCTCAATCCCACCCCGAAAACCCTCCTAGGAGGCTAAAGAGATCTTGGCCTCGTGATCAACTTCGTACTTAAAGGACAAATAAAAGAGTTTAACTAGGAAGTGTTAATTATGATTGGTTCCTTCCAAATTTCTATTTAAATTATATTTTATCATTTCATTTATTTCTTTTTTTTTTCTTTTTTTTCTTATTATTAATTTTTTTATTATTTTTTTCCTTTATTTATTTATTTATCTTTTTTTGTAATAATTTAAGTATGTACTATTTTTTTTTGTTTTTTTCTGTAATCTCATTATGTGAAATCATAAAAATGTCTTTATTTATCACAATTAACCAATGTACTATATTATTTGTGCAGATGTTAAAAAAAAAAAAAAAATTGCTATTAATCAATTGATGGGCGTGCAGAATAACGAGGCAGTTCCATTTTTTAGGAATTTCAAGTCAGAACATCATCATGGATTTAAAAACCATCCCTATATTCTGGGGATCGTTCTGGTACAATAAGAAAGGGGTTTTGGTCATTTCAATAGTAGAATCACAGGAACTATACCTGATACTTGATGTCTGGCATTTGAAGGTTCAGGCTCTTAGGGTAACGATTCATTACAAGCTCTTTGATTACTTACACGGTCGGCTTTGTATGAACTCTATGTAAGCTAAAGCTGACATTTTTAAACGAAAACTGATCCAGTTGGAAATTCAGAAATAAGTCAGAGTGTATTATTAGGTTCTAGACGAGCATTTTAATTATCTTGTTTTACTGACAGCTTCATTTTACTTCTAAAAGGGATTTCAAAAAATTTACAAATACAAACTAATGAAAGTGGGTACAGAGATTAGTTTACAGCAACGAAACCAATACTTTCCAAGTTTCCCCCCACAGAGATCTATTATAGGGATTTAGGATGGGTACTTTCAATTTAACATGGTTTCCCCGCCGTTTTAATAATATTTAGAGAATGTAAAAGAAAACCAAACTCCTCATGTCTGTTGATACATTCTTTTCCCTAATTTCTTCTTTATTCCAAATTTAAGTAAAACTTAAATATTTCAGTTTTCATGAATTTTACACTTCTGGAAAAAAAAGTCAACTGAATTGAACTTTTCTGAGTAAAACAAATAAAATAATAAAATAATTGTAAACAAAATTATTGTTACTTTTAGAATTATTGTTTTTCTGTGTTATATCTACTATATATTTGTCAAATACCACTCACTCACTCACCTATCATCCTCCAGGCCAAACCATGGACACTCCCTATATAACGTAGGCACTCACTAAGAAAGGATTTTTAAGTATTTTTAGAGGGGTTTAAAGTTTGAGTTGGTTAGAACATGCAAGCCGAGGCAGCAAGCGTTGCTAGGACGATAAAGAACAGCTGTTACCGTACATTATCTATTTCATAGTATTATTATTAATTGAGGTTAATTTCCACCAACCACTTTACACAAAAATTTGAAATTTTGCACGGACAATCCGTTTAGAATGTAAACACTCGCTAAGAAAGTTTTTTTATTCATATTCAAATGTTTAAGTACTTTTAGGGGGATTGGAATTATTAAGAAGGCCTTCATCGGCTCAAAAATGGTCCAATTTTAATGACATTTGGTACAAAACTCTTACTTCTCATTTGGAAGGTCAAGGTTCGTTATCCAGCTGAATCCGTTTACTGGAACATGGTTTTTGGAGCAAAATTCGTGCGAAAAAATCGGAACGCTTACATTATCGAAACGAATGAAACTATTTTTAACGCGATTTCTGTAAACGTTTACGAGTAAAAATTATAGACATACTTTTCCTAACATACATAACGTAACGTAACGTAACGTTTCCACGTATTTGACATTCATCTAATCCAAGATATTTAAACTTTGGTATCGTTTGGACGTAAGAAGTATATGGGAAAAAAATGTATTAATGGTGATACAAAGTTTTCGGATCTCAGTATATTTTCTGAAATATATTGAAAACGGTTGGGAACTCGTAGAAAGTGGAAGACTTAGGCGATCCTAGACGCCTCAATTATTCAATATTATATTATACTAAGTATTGGAAAAGTCCATCCAGCTGGATGAAGCCCAATATAGCCGGTGCTTAGGCGATCCTAGACGCCTCAATTATTCAATATTATATTACACTAAGTATTGGAAAAGTCCATCCAGCTGGATGAAGCCCAATATAGCCAGTGCTTTGGCGATCCTAGACGCTTCAATTATTCAATATTATATTATACTAAGTATTGGAAAAGTCCATCCAGCTGGATGAAGCCCAATATAGCCGGTGCTTAGACGATCCTAGACGCCTCAATTATTCAATATTATATTATACTAAGTACTGGAAAAGTCCATCCAGCTGGATGAAGCCCAATATAGCCGGTGCTTAGGCGATCCTAGACGCCTCAATTATTCAATATTATATTATACTAAGTATTGGGAAAGTCCATCCAGCTGGATGAAGCACAATATAGCCGGTGCTTAGGCGATCCTAGACGCCTCAATTATTCAATATTATATTATACTAAGTATTGGAAAAGTCCATGTAGCTGGATGAAGCCCAATACAGCCGGTGCTTAGGCGATCCTAGACGCCTTAATTATTCAATATTATATTATACTAAGTATTGGGAAAGTCCATCCAGCTGGATGGAGCCCAATACAGCCGGTGCTTAGGCGATCCTAGACGCCTCAATTATTCAATATTATATTATACTAAGTATTGGAAAAGTCCATCCAGCTGGATGAAGCCCAATATAGCCGGTGCTTAGGCGATCCTAGACGCCTCAATTATTCAATATTATATTACACTAAGTATTGGAAAAGTCCATCCAGCTGGATGAAGCCCAATATAGCCGGTGCTTAGGCGATCCTAGACGCCTCAATTATTCAATATTATATTATACTAAGTATTGGAAAAGTCCATCCAGCTGGATGAAGCCCAATATAGCCGGTGCTTAGGCGATCCTAGACGCCTCAATTATTCAATATTATATTATACTAAGTATTGGAAAAGTCCATCCAGCTGGATGAAGCCCAATATAGCCGGTGCTTAGGCGATCCTAGACGCCTCAATTATTCAATATTATATTATACTAAGTATTGGAAAAGTCCATGTAGCTGGATGAAGCACAATATAGCCGGTGCTTAGGCGATCCTGGACGCCTCAATTATTCAATATTATATATATTTTTTTTTTTTTTTTTTTTTTTTTTTTTTTTTTTTTTTTTTTTTTTTTTTTTTTTTTTTACGGCGCATCTACAACTTGGCCATTAGCGCCTCAATATTATATTATACTAAGTATTGGAAAAGTCCATGTAGCTGGATGAAGCCCAATACAGCCGGTGCTTAGGCGATCCTAGACGCCTCAATTATTCAATATTATATTATACTAAGTATTGGAAAAGTCCATGTAGCTGGATGAAGCCCAATATAGCCGGTGATTAGGCAATCCTAGACGCCTCAATTATTCAATATTATATTATACTAAGTATTGGAAAAGTCCATCCAGCTAGATGAAGCCCAATATAGCCGGTGCTTAGGCGATCCTAGACGCCTCAATTATTCAATATTATATTACACTAAGTATTGGGAAAGTCCATCCAGGTGGATGAAGCCCAATATAGCCGGTGCTTAGGCGATCCTAGACGCCTCAATTATTAAATATTATATTATACTAAGTATTGGAAAAGTCCATCCAGCTGGATGAAGCCCAATATAGCCGGTGCTTAGACGATCCTAGACGCCTCAATTATTCAATATTATATTACACTAAGTATTGGAAAAGTCCATGTAGCTGGATGAAGCCCAATACAGCCGGTGCTTAGGCGATCCTAGACGCCTTAATTATTCAATATTATATTATACTAAGTATTGGGAAAGTCCATCCAGCTGGATGGAGCCCAATACAGCCGGTGCTTAGGCGATCCTAGACGCCTCAATTATTCAATATTATATTATACTAAGTATTGGAAAAGTCCATCCAGCTGGATGAAGCCCAATATAGCCGGTGCTTAGGCGATCCTAGACGCCTCAATTATTCAATATTATATTACACTAAGTATTGGAAAAGTCCATCCAGCTGGATGAAGCCCAATATAGCCAGTGCTTTGGCGATCCTAGACGCTTCAATTATTCAATATTATATTATACTAAGTATTGGAAAAGTCCATCCAGCTGGATGAAGCCCAATATAGCCGGAGCTGAATCCGTTTACTGGAACATGGTTTTTGGAGCAAAATTCGTGCGAAAAAATCGGAACGCTTACATTATCGAAACGAATGAAACTATTTTTAACGCGATTTCTGTAAACGTTTACGAGTAAAAATTATAGACATACTTTTCCTAACATACATAACGTAACGTAACGTAACGTTTCCACGTATTTGACATTCATCTAATCCAAGATATTTAAACTTTGGTATCGTTTGGACGTAAGAAGTATATGGGAAAAAAATGTATTAATGGTGATACAAAGTTTTCGGATCTCAGTATATTTTCTGAAATATATTGAAAACGGTTGGGAACTCGTAGAAAGTGGAAGACTTAGGCGATCCTAGACGCCTCAATTATTCAATATTATATTATACTAAGTATTGGAAAAGTCCATCCAGCTGGATGAAGCCCAATATAGCCGGTGCTTAGGCGATCCTAGACGCCTCAATTATTCAATATTATATTAAACTAAGTATTGGAAAAGTCCATCCAGCTGGATGAAGCCCAATATAGCCAGTGCTTTGGCGATCCTAGACGCTTCAATTATTCAATATTATATTATACTAAGTATTGGAAAAGTCCATCCAGCTGGATGAAGCCCAATATAGCCGGTGCTTAGACGATCCTAGACGCCTCAATTATTCAATATTATATTATACTAAGTACTGGAAAAGTCCATCCAGCTGGATGAAGCCCAATATAGCCGGTGCTTAGGCGATCCTAGACGCCTCAATTATTCAATATTATATTATACTAAGTATTGGGAAAGTCCATCCAGCTGGATGAAGCACAATATAGCCGGTGCTTAGGCGATCCTAGACGCCTCAATTATTCAATATTATATTATACTAAGTATTGGAAAAGTCCATGTAGCTGGATGAAGCCCAATACAGCCGGTGCTTAGGCGATCCTAGACGCCTTAATTATTCAATATTATATTATACTAAGTATTGGGAAAGTCCATCCAGCTGGATGGAGCCCAATACAGCCGGTGCTTAGGCGATCCTAGACGCCTCAATTATTCAATATTATATTATACTAAGTATTGGAAAAGTCCATCCAGCTGGATGAAGCCCAATATAGCCGGTGCTTAGGCGATCCTAGACGCCTCAATTATTCAATATTATATTACACTAAGTATTGGAAAAGTCCATCCAGCTGGATGAAGCCCAATATAGCCGGTGCTTAGGCGATCCTAGACGCCTCAATTATTCAATATTATATTATACTAAGTATTGGAAAAGTCCATCCAGCTGGATGAAGCCCAATATAGCCGGTGCTTAGGCGATCCTAGACGCCTCAATTATTCAATATTATATTATACTAAGTATTGGAAAAGTCCATCCAGCTGGATGAAGCCCAATATAGCCGGTGCTTAGGCGATCCTAGACGCCTCAATTATTCAATATTATATTATACTAAGTATTGGAAAAGTCCATGTAGCTGGATGAAGCACAATATAGCCGGTGCTTAGGCGATCCTAGACGCCTCAATTATTCAATATTATATATATTTTTTTTTTTTTTTTTTTTTTTTTTTTTTTTTTTTTTTTTTTTTTTTTTTTTTTTTTTTTTTTACGGCGCATCTACAACTTGGCCATTAGCGCCTCAATATTATATTATACTAAGTATTGGAAAAGTCCATGTAGCTGGATGAAGCCCAATACAGCCGGTGCTTAGGCGATCCTAGACGCCTCAATTATTCAATATTATATTATACTAAGTATTGGAAAAGTCCATGTAGCTGGATGAAGCCCAATATAGCCGGTGATTAGGCAATCCTAGACGCCTCAATTATTCAATATTATATTATACTAAGTATTGGAAAAGTCCATCCAGCTAGATGAAGCCCAATATAGCCGGTGCTTAGGCGATCCTAGACGCCTCAATTATTCAATATTATATTACACTAAGTATTGGGAAAGTCCATCCAGGTGGATGAAGCCCAATATAGCCGGTGCTTAGGCGATCCTAGACGCCTCAATTATTCAATATTATATTATACTAAGTATTGGAAAAGTCCATCCAGCTGGATGAAGCCCAATATAGCCGGTGCTTAGACGATCCTAGACGCCTCAATTATTCAATATTATATTACACTAAGTATTGGAAAAGTCCATCCAGCTGGATGAAGCCCAATATAGCCAGTGCTTTGGCGATCCTAGACGCTTTAATTATTCAATATTATATTATACTAAGTATTGGAAAAGTCCATCCAGCTGGATGAAGCCCAATATAGCCGGTGCTTAGGCAATCCTAGACGCCTCAATTATTCAATATTATATTATACTAAGTATTGGAAAAGTCCATCCAGCTGGATGAAGCCCAATATAGCCGGTGCTTAGGCGATCCTAGACGCCTCAATTATTCAATATTATATTACACTAAGTATTGGAAAAGTCCATCCAGCTGGATGAAGCCCAATATAGCCAGTGCTTTGGCGATCCTAGACGCTTCAATTATTCAATATTATATTATACTAAGTATTGGAAAAGTCCATCCAGCTGGATGAAGCCCAATATAGCCGGTGCTTAGACGATCCTAGACGCCTCAATTATTCAATATTATATTATACTAAGTACTGGAAAAGTCCATCCAGCTGGATGAAGCCCAATATAGCCGGTGCTTAGGCGATCCTAGACGCCTCAATTAGTCAATATTATATTATACTAAGTATTGGAAGAGTCCATCCAGCTGGATGAAGGCCAATATTGCCGGTGCTTAGGCGATCCTAGACGCCTCAATTATTCAATATTATATTATACTAAGTATTGGAAAAGTCCATGTAGCTGGATGAAGCCCAATATAGCCGGTGCTTAGGCGATCCTAGACCCCTCAATTATTCAATATTATATTATACTAAGTATTGGAAAAGTCCATCCAGCTGGATGAAGCCCAATATAGCCGGTGCTTAGGCAATCCTAGACGCCTCAATTATTCAATATTATATTATACTAAGTATTGGAAAAGTCCATCCAGCTGGATGAAGCCCAATATAGCCGGTGCTTAGGCAATCCTAGACGCCTCAATTATTCAATATTATATTACACTAAGTATTGGAAAAGTCCATCCAGCTGGATGAAGCCCAATATAGCCAGTGCTTTGGCGATCCTAGACGCTTCAATTATTCAATATTATATTATACTAAGTATTGGAAAAGTCCATCCAGCTGGATGAAGCCCAATATAGCCGGTGCTTAGACGATCCTAGACGCCTCAATTATTCAATATTATATTATACTAAGTACTGGAAAAGTCCATCCAGCTGGATGAAGCCCAATATAGCCGGTGCTTAGGCGATCCTAGACGCCTCAATTAGTCAATATTATATTATACTAAGTATTGGAAGAGTCCATCCAGCTGGATGAAGCCCAATATTGCCGGTGCTTAGGCGATCCTAGACGCCTCAATTATTCAATATTATATTATACTAAGTATTGGAAAAGTCCATGTAGCTGGATGAAGCCCAATATAGCCGGTGCTTAGGCGATCCTAGACGCCTCAATTATTCAATATTATATTATACTAAGTATTGGAAAAGTCCATCCAGCTGGATGGAGCCCCATAAAGTCGGTGCTTAGGCAATCCTAGACGCCTCAATTATTCAATATTATATTATACTAAGTATCGGAAAAGTCCATCCAGCTGGATGGAGCCCCATAAAGTCTGTGCTTAGAAGAAGTACATAAAGGCTGTATACTTCCCCTGAAATATTAGGACGAAGCACCGCCTCAAAGCCGCTACTTAACCAGCACAAGTAGGTTTTAAGTTAGTTTAAAACTTAGCTTCTGTTGACTTCCCGTTTCATTGCCTTCCTTCTTGCTAACTTAAACCTCAGGAAATCTTATAATTAATATCACTTGCTCTAAATGTAATTTATCAGAACAGTGTATCAGATGAAGGAGTGCTCCTGCGTTAACTTAGCGAATTCCTCACCAATGAAACGAAAACAGTAAATAGTCATGACGTAGAAAATTAGTCATCTTCAGCTGGTCCGATTTCGTAATAGACCATTCTTATTACATCGAAATTTCGTATGGCTAGAATTGTTAAAAAAAGTCCGTCACGCAGGAGCTGCATAACTAAGCACTTTCCTCAGAATTTGGCTAGTGTAGATTGCATTTCTGAATAATTTTCTTAAAATATCCTATATAAATAAAATAAAAACATGAACTTAATAAATAAACAAAAATTTCATATTTTCGTCTTTTGAACTGACGCAGGATGAGAATACAGTGCTGTAGGGGGACTTCCCCCTAGTGGTAGAAAGCGCTCCTAGCAGCGGCTTTGTGAACCTACTTCTGGCGTGCAAATTCTATTGAAATATAGTACAAAGTAAACCCCCCTTTCCGATAGACCGATTTAGCTCATTTTTCCAACACTTCCTTCCTATTAATTACCCACGACGTATACCGAGTTTCGTTACAATACCGCAGAAATTACGACCGGTATGAGTATATTGTTATTATATATTTCCCAAATTATGGGTCCGGAATGAACCGATTTAGTTTATTTTTACAACACATTTTCCTCTGTAGATTACCACAACGAATACCAAGTTTCGTAGAAATATATCAAAAACTACGGCTGGCATGGTCAAATAAGTGTTTTGGGTCCGGGGTAAACCCCCCCCCCCTTCCGTTGGACTGATTTTAGTGGTTTACGAACTCGTTCAATCGTTTGTTAATTGAACGCTGTATAACAAGAGTCGTGATAAAAAAACAAAAACTCTGGCCGCTATCGTGATAACAGACATTTATATATATATATATATATATATATATATATATATATATATATATATGTATGTATGTATGTATGGAACGGCTTCTTTCTCCAGCGGTGTCGCTCTTCTCTCCATCGCAATATTTCGTCGGGTTCATCTCCGACATCTTCAGGCTGCTATGTGTCGTCCTCGGTGGTTATCAAGGGAATGTACCGAGGACGACACATAGCAGCCTAAAGATGGCGGAGATGAACCCGACGAAATATTGCGATGGAGAGAGGAGCGACACCGCTGGAGAAAGAAGCCGTTCCATACATACATGTGATACCCAGCGATGCAATTTAAAACAATATATATATATATATATATATATATATATATATATATATATATATATATATATATATATAAATTTCAACGGGGGTCATTTTCGGTTTCTACTAGGTAGGATCGATAAAGATTTAAAGATTTTTCAAAAATTCCGTTATGAGTGCAACCTCAATAGCTACTTTCCTTCCGAGGAAAGTGCTAAAAAGGTCATATATTTAAGTATATATTTTTGATCCTGAAAATGACATTTAGCGAGTTAATAAAAACAGTTTATTAAATGAATGAAAAAATATACTTTATTCTGGAACTTTGTCTCTTAAGAATAACTAATACATAACAATCTATTATATAAAAATGAATCGCTAAATGTGTTGGTAAGCGCAAATCTCGAGAGCAACTGAACCGATTTGGCTAATTAATAAGAGGAAAATTAAAAAAAATTGCCTGAAAAAGTATAAAAACAACACATTTCGGGTCTTTTTCACTTCCTTAACGCAAATTCATTTTTAAATAAAAACATATGTTCTCAATTATAATATTTTTAACAGTTAACGTATTTGTATATCTATTATATAAAAATGAATCGCTAAATGTGTTGGTAAGCGCAAATCTCGAGAACAACTGAACCGATTTCGCTAATTCTTTTGTTATAATATTCCTTGAACTACGAGGAGGGTTCTTACTGAGAGAGAAATTAAAAAAATTGCCTGACAAAGTTTAAAAACAACACTTTTCGGGTCTTTTTCACTTCCTTAACGCAAATTCATTTTTAAATAAAAACATATGTTCTCAATTATAATATTTTTAACAGTTAACGTATTTGGTTATTTGTGTATAAGCAAAAAAATTTAAATAAATAAGAACATGTAATCACTAGGTGACATTAGAATCACATGTTAATAATGCAATTTAAATTACTTTATATTTGCATTAACGAAGTAAAAAAGGCTCCACTTTTCTATATTCCCATACAAAAGATTCGTAATAATACTTAAAGGTCAATTTGAACTTGAGGAGAAGTGAGGAGGAGTACCACCGCTGGAGTCAAATGCCGTTCCATCCCAAAGATATATATATATATATATATATATATATATATATATATATATATATATATATATAACATTTACATCATACTTTAACGTCAGTATTAATAAGCTACAGACGTGGGAATCACACATTTATTTGGTCTCCAATATCGATTTCTAGGAACGTAACCGATGACGTCACTCTCTTTGTACCTTGTGTCACCGGGAATGTGTTTGGCAGTTACACTTAGTACTGCTGCTCAGTGGTTAGATTGTTTTCCCACACTAAGTACAATATTTTGAATAACAAATTTTTATTGAAAACATTTTTACAATAATCCAATAATTCTTTATTAAAGTTCCAGAAAATCATCTAATTATCTACCCGGTCATATGACCTCTATATGAAACCGAAGGGGATGGAAAAGGAATTGAATTAGGAGGGAGATATTGGCCCTTATACAGGACCGTTCGAACAAGGCACCAAGGGTAAATCAATGAAGAAATAAAGAAAATTAATTAATAGTCATTGTAATACATTTATAGTATTTGATGGATTTTTCCAATTTCCCACCAATAGTCTGCATCATAGTCTTCATATTAACAAACTTATATTAAATTCCATAACTATTTCTTATATATTTACCTGTTCTGGCTGCAGCTGGGACTTTATTATGTATATATATATATATATATATATATATATATATATATATATATATAGGGGAAGGTGTTGTACCTTTGACCACTTTGCACAATTGAATTTTTTTTAGCTTGAATATTAAAGCTAAATTCATTTTTTTTATTTCATTGTAATTAGTATTCTATTGTTTATCATTTTTGTTTTTTTTTCAAGGTTCTAACTTTACATTTAATATTTTTTATTAATGTTTAAAAAAAATAATCGTACAGTGGTCAAAGGTACAACTACATGTTATACCTTTGACCATGGGGTGTTGTACCTCTGACCAGGTAATAACAACACAGCAGTGCAGACAAAACATTATATTGAGTATTATTATAGTTAATTGTAAGTTTAATAAATACAGGTGTACGCGCTGGGGATTGAAAATTAATCCTCGGCACGTGGTTTGAGGGATGGGTTCAGAGTATGAGAAAAAAAACCTTTAAACTTACCATTACGTTGCCAGCTGCTGAAGAAACAGGGCCCTGTTAGCAGCTCCTGGAAAGTAAAGAGAGAAGAGGGGCCGGAACGTAATGGGAAATGAGGGGGCAGTCCCGAGCTACAAGAATGAGGTGTGATCTACTCTAGATCTAGAAACGAACTGCGCTGGTATATTAGGGAGGTGGGGGTACGACGTACTTTGTACCCTAAGTCTTAAAGCCCGCGCCCCAACATACCGCCCACCAAGAAACGATAGTTTCTTAAAAAGAGAAATAAGAAATCTTGAGAAAGAAGAAAATAAATTATAATAATAAATATGTGGTTATCTTCCAAAGGTTCATCACGAAAAGGTATGAGAGAGAGAAGTAGGAATAAAGGAAACGCAACTTCTTCACTTCCAAGGGGGCTGTCATGGAAGACTTCTTCGCGGGAAGCCCACGGAGAGGATGAGGACTAAGGAGGGATGAATCCTTTGGCAAATTATAATAAAGCCTCGCTTGGCGATAAGAAAGAGAGACAACAAAACACTTGTGAAATAATAGAAAAATAAATGAATGCATCTTGCGAGATAAAGAGGAAAAAAAACAAACAAACAACTAATGTGGCAGCAACAGTAGTTTTGTTACTGGCCTGACATAAGTGCCATGGGTTGTGCGGATTGATACCACACGCACCACGCCGTCACATCCTGGATGTACGGCTTCAACCCGGCCAATAGGCCATGCGAGGGGTGGTAAAGAATTTTCCTTGAGGAAAACGACGTCGCCTACGGCAAGGTTTTCGGAGCACTTCGTCCACTTCTGTTTTTGCGTGAGGGTGTTTAAATACTCAGAAGTCCAGCGTCTCCAGTAGGACGCATATAACGACTTGACCCTTGTCCAACGTGATGCATATGAGGTACTTTCTTCTAGAGGTTCTGGAACGGCTAGCAGAGGGCCGCCCACCAAGAAATGACCAGGGGTTAGAAGATCAGGATCATCAAGAGGATGAGGGCAAGAGAGATAGAGTGGACGACTATTTAAGACGGCTTCAATGCGCGCAACTAGAGTAGTGAGTTCCTCGTAACTTAGAGCAGGATTCCGGCCAAGCATTCGTACCAAAAAGAGTTTGGCAGATTTTATGCCAGCTTCATGAAGGCCACCAAAATGAGGTGCATAAGGAGGATTAAAATGCCATCTTATGCTGCGGGATGCGAGAAATGCGCTAATTTCAGGAGAGGAGGCCTTCATCTGATCATAAACCTCTTTCAGGTGTCGAGAAAAACCAACAAAATTACGTCCACAGTCTGAATAAATGTCGTGGGGGAGACCTCGTCTCGCAACAAATCGGTCTAGAGTAGCGATAAATGCTTGGGTTGACAGAGAGGAAACAACTTCCAGATGGACAGCCTTAGTACTGATGCAAACGAAAAGACATAAGTAGCATTTCTTAGCAGCAGCATTTTTCCTGCTGCTTTCCTTAATGAGAAATGGGCCAGCGAAATCCACCCCGGTGCTTGTGAATGGCTTTGAGACATTGACTCTTGGATAAGGCAGATTAGACATAACTGGCTGAGTAACTGAGGCTCTTAACTTGTGGCATGTAAGGCACTTGTGGATGCGCTTGCGCACTAGATCGCGAAGAGAAATTATCCAATAATATCGCTGTATCAAACTTTGAGTAGTCCTAGGTCCTGAGTGCAAGGAAACTAAATGATAATAGTCGCAGAGGAGTTCAGATATTCTTGATTTTTTAGGCAAAAGAATAGGATGCTTAGCGGACTCACTTAAGTTTGAGTACCTCAAGCGGCCACCAACTCTTATAAGTCCCTTTTTATCGAGATATGGGGACAGGGATGCTATATTGGAAGGAACAGTTGAATTAGAAACAAATAAAAATGGGAAACTATCTTTCTGCACCAACTATATTATCAGGTCTTCTGCTAACGTTAACTCTTGGACAGAAAGAGCGCCCTTATGACGCGTGTTACTTGATCTAATGTTGATAACAAATCTCAAAACATATGCTAGAACATATTTCAAACGAAGCCAAGAAGAAAACTTATTTATGAACTCGATTAGGTAAGGTGATGGAACAGAGGCGGATGATAATACTGTAAGGCCCCGTTTTCCCTTTGGCCTTGTTAAGTGAATAAGGATGAGAGAAAAGGTTGGCTGTCCATCTCTAGAGATGTGAGAACCACGAATCCGCAAACGTTGCGTCTGGGATGTTGGCACTGCACGTGGCTGATTCGTAAGATTCCTGGAAGATCTAAGACCTGACAAGAGTTTCTAGTTCAATCACCTGCAAAAGCAGGAGTGGGGTACAAAGGGTTTAAAAAGAGCTGGCTTACCTCCTACCGGGCAGAGTTTGCATCCGTTCCTGAGACTTCGGCCCAGATGCTGTTCAGAGGTAGGCCAATTCCAAATTCTCTATAATCTCCCCAAATGATCATATTTGATAACTCTACCTATCCGTCTCTCTCACTCAACCTTTTCTCTCATCGTAGCAATGGTTTATGATATTTATGTTTTGTATCCTCTGTGTAAATTATAGTTTTAAAAAGGAATTTCCGCTTCTCTAAAATATTTCCCCATTGTCTATATCTCTAAATCCCGTCCTTGCTAATCAGTCCCTTACAAATGGTGTCAGGTTTCCGGGTATTATTTAAATGTCCAGCTGCAAGCCGGCATTAGATAAGAACCCTGCTCTCGAGATAGGTCGGCGGCTGTACTGCTGACGCTGATAGGACAATTCCTCGAACTGATATCTCGGCGCTGGGTAGTTGTTCATTCAATGTCCTCACGTTTCCTGGTTTAAGGACCGCCAAATTCAGGGAAGAATTCGAGAGGACAAGGCATGAGGGTAAGCAAGGAAAGAGGGATCTTTCTCTTCAGGGAATGGTCGGTCCATGGTCCGGTGACGATTCTGGGGTTCCAATCCAAGACTATCTCAATGGTTTGGAATTAGTGGCAACTAGCGGAAACTGGGAAGATCGTGATAAATCCCTTGTGTTAAGGATGAGACTGAAAGGGATGGCTGCGAAATTTTTGGCCAGCAGATCGGATCTCAAGGGGCCAAATGTAAAATATTCCACGATTCGAGATGCTCTTTTAGACCGCTTTAAGGCGACTATGCAACCTGAGCAGTTTCTCCTTCAGCTTAGTTCAATGAAACAAGAGCGTGGGGAGGATGTCAGAACTTTCGGAGATCGTTGTCGGGAGATGGGTGAACGATCACTCTCAGGTGAGGGATCGGAGGAAGAAGTTATAGGGGCTCGCAAACAACTGGATAAAGTCGTCCTTACATCATATTTAAATGGGCTCGGAGGAGAGATTGGGAGGCTGACGAGACTCGCGTTCCCAAAGGAATTACAAACCGCGATTGAGAAGGCTAGAGCCATTGAAACGGAGTTAGGGCGACACGAAAAGGGAATATTTACTGTAGAGAAGAATCCCCAGGATAACGAAATTCCCAGTCCCGAGGAAGTTGGACAAAGCGAAGTAAGGGTCATTGAGAGGGGTAATCCAAGTGGCTGTTATCGCTGCGGGGATACGAATCATTGGGCCAGGGGATGTCGACAAACAGAGAGGGTTAGTGATATTTCTCCCAAAAATAGTACGAATTGTTATAGGTGTGGTCGTCGTGGGCATATCGCTCGCCAATGTCGTTCCAAACCCCTCGTGAAAGGAACTTTGCCAAAGAAGGCCCCAAACGCGAACGACTTGGGGAGGGCCCCGGCCCTAAGTCGGCGACAAGGGGATCGCGCTACGAATTACTAGGCATAGGTGGGGGAGGTGAGAAAGGGTTAAAGGTGAGCACCTGGATAAATGGGCGGATTCATAGGATGATAGTAGACACTGGTACTGAAGTTACTCTAATCAGGTCTCCTGCCTCAGGATCCAAATTAAGACCCGCGACTAGTAAGATTAGGGAGGTAACTGGTGTGGTAATCCCGGTACGCGGTATTCAAACGGTGAATATCGAAGTTAAGGGCCATCGACTGTCCCACGACGTCATAGTGGCTGACGTCTGCTTAGAAGGAGATGGCCTTAGACTTACTAGGGAAATTAGACGCCCATATAGACCTACGTTCGGGATTGTTAGTCACGGGAGCATCGCCTAAAATTGAATCCCTACCTTCCGTTGGTTCGATAACAAAGAGGGATGAGTTAAAAATGTCTGCGAACCGAGAGTGGGTACGTTTCATGAGTAGGACGGCGAGAGAACTAGAAGCCAAGTTTTCAGGTCATATTATATCCCTTCCAACTAGCGTGAATATAGGAGCTGAGCCGATAGTCAAGGAGGAATCAAGACACACGGGGAAGAAGGATAACAAAACCAGCTCAGCGCGTCTTTCGCGAGAGGAAACGCTTCCGGCCTTCAGTGAATCTCTATTAGAGATTTCCGTACCAGGGAAACTAGACCAGAAAGCTGTCATAATTGAGCCGTCAAGAGCACTTCCCAATGGGGTTGTAGGAGGGAGATGCATTAGCACTCCTCGGGACGGCCGTTCGTGGATGCAGTTCGTCAATTTGACCGCTTCGGCTGTGACATTGCCACGGCTTCTAGTGGTAGGTCTGGTAGAGAGAGATTGGGCGGAAGACGGTGGATCTTGTTCGGAGAGGGAACGCGAGGATGGCTCTAAAACTCCTGTTGGTTTCGCCTCGATCGTTGGCGAGAAATTGGGCCATTTAAGTGGTGGGGAAAGGAGGGATATGGAGTCCTTGTTGTCCAGATATTCAGACATTTTTTGTGAACCGGGTCCCGAAGGTTGCTCCCTGCCTGTTCAGCACCATATTGAAACTGGAGATGCCAGACCTGTGGTGAAACGCCCGTATCGTGTGCCTTTCAGTGAACGGGAGGAAATGGAACGGCAGGTTCAGACGTTGCTTGAACGAGGCGTCATTACGCCGTCTAAAAGTCCTTGGCAAGCACCTGTAATTCTAGTCAAGAAAACTTCCCCAACAGGTGACTTAAAGTATCGATTCTGCACAGATTTCCGTGGCCTCAATGCAGTTACTAAGGTCGATACTTACCCGCTTCCGTTGATACAGGAAACCTTAGAACAATTGGGGAGTAGCCAAATCTTTTCCACAATTGATCTTTCGAGTGGGTACCCCCAAATACCGATAGCACCCCAGGATCAGGCAAAAACGGCCTTCACGACTGTAAACGGACACTATGAGTACAAAAAAATGGCTTTCGGCCTTGCGGGGGCACCTGCCACGTTCCAACGGGTCATGGACCAACTTCTTGGCCGACTGAAGGGCACCGGGTGTTTCGTTTACCTCGATGATGTGGTGGTTTATAGCTCATCACTGAGGGAACACATGCTCCGGTTAGAGGAGCTGTTCGACATATTCAGAGGCGCTAATCTAAAAGTGAACTTGAACAAGTGCGCTTTTGCGGCATCGGAAGTGACCTATCTGGGACACGTAGTTACAGCCGAGGGAGTGAAACCAGATCCTAGAAAATTAGAGGCGATCAAGTCTTTTCCAGCCCCCAGAAATGTGAAGGAGTTGCGAAGTTTTCTAGGGTTGGCAAGCTATTACCGTAAATTCATAAAAGGCTTTGCGGATCTTTCAAGACCGCTGACAGAATTAACTGGCTCACGAGTACGATTCCAGTGGGGCGACAAGCAACGGAAGGCTTTTGAATCGCTAAGAGAAATCCTAAGTTCGGACTCAGTCTTGTGCTATCCGAATTTCAGCGAGCCATTTATATTGTCCACCGACGCATCAGGAGTAGCTCTGGGTGCCATTCTGTCCCAGTACAGAGATGGCGGCGAGAGACCTGTTTGCTACGCTAGTAGGCAGTTGAAGGGTCCAGAACTCAACTACTCGGCAACAGAACGAGAACTGCTAGCGGTGGTTTGGGCAACAAAGCTGTTCCGTTGTTATTTACTAGGGCGAAGGTTTAGGCTTGTCACTGACCACTCTGCCTTGAGGTGGATGCTAAGCCTTCGAGACCCGTCTTCACGGCTGACCAGGTGGGCCCTTCGGTTAGAGGAGTTCGACTATGAAGTCGAACATCGCCCGGGGAAGAAACATTCTAACGCTGATGCTTTAAGCCGTACAATAGCTGTAGTCACGGGAAATAGGCAGAAAATAACCCGAGGTAAATTGAAGGATGCTCAAAAGGAGGATATGTGGTGTCAAAGAGCCATCAAGAGAGGCACTGTTCATGTACAAACAGATGCCGATGGCCTGCTGTATTGGGCCGATGGGGCAACGGATGAGTCGGAATGGAGGCTTATGGTGCCTGAGGGTCTACGAAAAACAATCGTTGAAGAAAATCACTCGAAACCATGGGCTGGGCACCCAGGGGCTGATCGTACTCTCGCGGTAATCAAAAGCTCATATTATTGGCCGGGCATGGCGGCGGACGTTAAGTCCTTTGTGGAACGGTGTCACGCGTGCGCTAGCAGAAAAAGTCCTGTATCTCAAAAGGTCCCCCTGGAAGCTCCCTATATGGCCACAGGGCCTTTCGAGCAGGTATCGCTAGACATATTTGGGCCTTTGCCGACTTCCAAAAGGGGCCATCGTTACCTTTTGACCGTAATTGACAATTTTACACGGTATGCGGAGGGAATACCACTGAAGGGGCAAACAGCTGAAGAAACGGCCGTAGCACTCGTCGAGAATATTATCACTCGACATGGGGTCCCTAGGAGGTTGTTAACAGACCAGGGAAGAAATTTCGTTTCTCGACTGTTTACTCAAGTTTGTAGGGCTCTGGGGATTAGGAAATTACAAACTACCGCCTACCATCCGGAATGTAACGGAATGGTAGAGAGGTTACATCGAACTCTTACCGATTCGATATCCCAATATGTGCGAAGAGACGGTCGTGACTGGGATAAGTGGGTCCCATATGCTCTCATGGCATATCGAGCAATACCTCATTCGTCGACAGGATACTCCCCAAACTACCTCATGCTTGGGCGAGAATTGGTAACTCCGTTTGATTGCTGGGTAGGTCCAACCAATGACGGATCGGAATCAGCGGACCATGTCGAAAAGTTAGGGCATCGGCTGAAAGAAGCCTATAAGGACGCTTTGAGTCGTGCCGAAAAGGCCTGGGCAATGAGGACCCATTATTGTAATACCCGGCGTAAGGAGCGACGCCTAGAGGTGGGGGATTGGGTCTATCTCCATTGTCCAGCCGTAAAGCCTGGGAATTGTCCAAAATTCCACTGTCCCTGGACAGGCCCACACAAAGTAGAAAGGGTTCTTTCGCGAGTGAACTATGAGATCCGACTGGCCACTGGATCTCTGAATGTAGTTCATATAAATAGGCTAAAACGGGCCCCGGGGGGAGGAGGGGATTCGCACCCTAAGGTTATGACGAAGGCAGGTGGGGCAACCCGGGAAGTGGAAGGGTCGGAAGATGAGGTCATGGAGCCGGAATGGGAAATTAACCCAGGGTGTTGTTATGGCTCAGAAGACGACTCTTGTGAGGACCAAGATGAAATTGAAACGCAGAGTGAGATTCACAGACACTGTCCGGTTGCTGCGGGAAGATCGCCAGAATGTAATGACCCTGCCTGCCCTCTGGGCGTTAGATCCTCTCCTGAGGAAGAAAACAGGGAAATAACCCAGGATAGTCAAGGGGAGGGAAACGAAGGACGGATTGAGACAGGTGGGACTTCCGGGGAAAGTTCCAGTGGTTCAGATAGCGAGAGCCAAGCTCAGCCAAAGGGGAAACCTGATGCTACTTGGACACCAACGGGGAAAACTTTAACTTTTTCTCGTAGGTCCCCATACCCGCTTAGGAGGAGCTAAGTTGCCTGAAAATGATTCCTGAATATCTTATTTCAGGGTTGTCGCTGTGGGTGGTCCTAGGAGTATGGCCCTTGGCGTGGGCAAGTCTGGTTTTTCTAAGACGAGGTGACGTAGTTGTGACGGGAGACAAATGGCGTCTACTGGTTCACTTGAATGTATCACACCTAGAAGGTATAATGGAAACTCTGCGAGGGGAGATTTGGAAGGTCCAATTAGACCTATCTCATGCCTCGGTTAAATATCCAGAGCTTGATGGACTTCAGCCTGTTGTCGAGGGCATACTTAGTCTATTCAGGAAAGCCGAAGAGGACACAAAAAGGGTTACTCGCTTGTCTGGGGTGGTCCGTAGAATTTTGAAGGAAGGTTTTCAAAAAGAGGCGCAACTTCAAACGAACATATCGCGTGTTACTAACCTCATCCAAAGTTCCCTGTACCTTTCCTCGTCCCTCAGAAGCCTAGAAACTGGAGTAACGGAATTCCTATTTAGATTCCGCAGAGTTCTTAATGGAGTAGGTGCATCGATGAGTGGAAAGTTGAGTAGAGAGATGCTAGGTCCTAAAAAGTTAACTCTGATTTTGGGGAAGGTAAGAGAGGCTCTGCCAACTGGACTGACACTCCTCTCGGAGGGAAGCCGATATCATGACCAAATTTACTACCAAATTTCTGAAGTACATGCAATTGCAACCGATAATGGAGTAATAGCTGTAGTGGAATTGCCTTTAAAAACTCCGGATCAGGAGATGGTGCTTTATCAGGTTCTCTCCTTGCCTCTTAAGGAGAATAAAACAGGAAGAATGGTTGCAGCTCAGCCGGAGGGGGCGTTCTTCTTGGAGAGCCACAACGAGAAGGCCTACTCAATTCTTCAGGAGCAGGATATAGCCAGATGTAGTCCCGGGATACCATGGATCTGTCCTGCCGAGTTCAAATTCTTTCACGGACAAACACCATCTTGTATTGTCTCATCGTTTCGCCAGGAGAATACGTCGAAGGAATGGTGCCCGTGGACTTTGGTGAATCCTAGATCTTCACTCACATGGATTTGGGACGAGCACAAGGAGCTATGGTGGTATAGCATGTCTAAGCCCACTCGCCTCCATCTTCAATGCAGAGGGAGTGCTGGAGTAGAATCGCTAGAGCAGGTTCTAGATGGAAGTGAGCAGCTTACCATAGCACCTGGTTGCACAGCTTGGACACCTGATTATCGCCTTTTGCCGATAGCCGACGTTGGGGAATCCTCTCAGGTGGTGCAGTTGCAATGGGTCAACGTTACGATCAAACCACCCTTGGACCTGCCAGTAAAAGAGGAATATGCCCGTAAAAGAGGAGTATGGGAGGATCCTTTGAAGGAGCTCAAGGAGCTCGAAGAAGCGTCCAATAACTCTTCGGCTGAATGGGGAACATGGAGCGATGTGGAACGGATCCTTGCGGCCCAAAAGAAGGGGAAGGAAGGAGAACTTCTGTGGATAGCAGGCGGGTCGGTTGCTCTAATAGCACTTCTTGGGTTCACCACTGGCCTGCTAATTACAAAACTCAGATCCCGGCGTGGTGCGAATCAAAACTCGCAGCCAACGGAAGGAAGTGGGGCAGCAGGATTCGTAATACATCGACCGGCAGCTGAAAGTGTCGTATCTGTAATAACGGAGCGGATATAGACCGCTCGAAAGTGTAGTAGCCGTTCAGTGATTGTGACGACAGTGTTCGGTATAGTTATAAAATAATGGTAACATAAGGATTTTTACCTCCTAAGGGAGAGGTTTTGTCTTGTAAAGATGCCAATAATGTTTATTTTATTTTAATTTTTACAGCGCATCACCTGTATTGTTATTAGCACTAATATTGTTTATTATTATTATTATTAGTAACATAAGGATGGGTAGTGTTAAAGGTAAAGTAATGTTCCAAGGGAAACATGACTTTGAAAAATCGGGGGGTGATGTAAGGCCCCGTTTTCCCTTTGGCCTTGTTAAGTGAATAAGGATGAGAGAAAAGGTTGGCTGTCCATCTCTAGAGATGTGAGAACCACGAATCCGCAAACGTTGCGTCTGGGAGGTTGGCACTGCATGTGGCTGATTCGTAAGATTCCTGGAAGATCTAAGACCTGACAAGAGTTTCTAGTTTAATCACCTGCAAAAGCAGGAGTGGGGTACAAAGGGTTTAAAAAGAGCTGGCTTACCTCCGACCGGGCAGAGTTTGCATCCGTTCCTGAGACTTCGGCCCAGATGCTGTTCAGAGGTAGGCCAGTTCCAAATTCTCTATAATCTCCCCAAATGATCATATTTGATAACTCTACCTATCCGTCTCTCTCACTCAACCTTTTCTCTCATCGTAGCAATGGTTTATGATATTTATGTTTTGTATCCTCTGTGTAAATTATAGTTTTAAAAAGGAATTTCCGCTTCTCTAAAATATTTCCCCATTGTCTATATCTCTAAATCCCGTCCTTGCTAATCAGTCCCTTACAATACTTTAAGCGGTTTCAGCTCTGGTATTTCTTCCTCAGGACTGACGACCCGCTTGGACGGCCATTTGCTCGGATTTTTTTCTCAAAAAAGAGGGACCTCTCCACCACAAAGAGTTTTCTGAAAAATGCTCCGGAGAGCAGTCTCGAGTGGCTATATCGGCGGGGTTCTGGTCAGTCGAAACGTGCGACCAATTTGCTGGTGGGAAACTCGCTATTTTTGTAGAAGAACTAAATTCGTTAAGCACACAATGATGAGGTAATATGTAAGTGGAAGAGGAATTGGCTATTTCCATGTGACCCAATTCTAAATATTCGTTTAGAAATTTATTATAGTCAAACATAATCTCAGGAGTTCGAGAAAGGCGCCTTTCTAAATTTAAAATATATTTTAGCGCTTGGTTGCGATTATCGCTCAAAATTGGAGCATTAGGTTTGAAAGGCAATGACACTACATAGCGACCAGAAGTGTCTCTGGAATGAGTGGTCACAAAATGATTTTCAACGAATTCATCTTCAGGGTTTATAGGAATGGATGCACTCACTTCTTCAGTTTCCCAGAATTTGGAAACTAAAGAATCCAAAGAAGGAGTTATAGTCATCAAGGAACATATAGCAGAATCTTTATTTGGGTTTTTATTTTCTGGATTAATAACATTACCACCGATAACCCAGCCAAAAACAGTGTTTATTGCGGAAGGGTTACCCTTAATTATTGTAATAGGTTCGTTTTCTAGAATGAGTGGATATAAATCATTTCCAATTATGAATTCTACTGGAGAACTTTCAAAAAATTTATCATCGGCTAATTTTAAATTTTTAAATTTGTTTATTACCTCTCCCGGTAGACTTTGTTGCGGTAGGTCGTTAGAAATGGTTGATAAGATAACAGATTGTGTTTTAAATTCTCTTTTAGAGTTGTCACGGGGAGACAAGATACAATCTACAGCTCCATATGTGGGTGTAGCAACATTGGATATCCCAGAAAGCGAGATAGAATTTTTGAATTTTTTGAATCCTAGACGCTTGACAGCTCCGAGAGATATAGCTGAAATTTGAGATCCAGAATCTAATATTCCTCGAATCGGTTGTTGACGGCCACTTGAATCTCTTATAAACATTTTCACAGTTCCAAGAAGTACCGTTATGGAATTAGCAGAATGACAAGATAAAGTAACGGAATTATTTCTAGGCTCTTCATTAGTGCTAAAAGTGGGAGTTATCGCATCGTTGGAATTAGGATCACAATAATTTAAATTATCATACGGATTATTATTACAAGTTGGATAAGAATTAGAAGGGTGTAATAAGGTGTGATGGGATCTACTACACGATCTACAAACATTTTTCGATTTGCATTGATTTTTCATATGTGCACCAAGACAGTTAAAACATCGTTTTAAGCGTTTTAAAATTTCATATTTTTTATTGAGTTGACAATTAATTAACTGAGGACACGATGTTATCTTATGAGAATGTTTACAAATGGGACAGCTGGGATCTTCTCGTTCTATTTTATTCGAATTAGTTAGGAAAGTATTAACTTGTTTACTCTGAGTAATTCTACCTTTTATTCCGAGATCTTGCATTATCTCAGATGATCTAGCACGTTCTATTACAAAATCAAGTAAATTTTTAAAGGTTGGAACGTTTACTGATTTGAAATGATTTTCGAATGCAATCTGAGTGGAACGATCTAAGTTCCTATAGGCCAAATGAAAAAGAAGAACATCTTCTAAATTTTCTAGATCAAGCACTTTCAGTGCATTTACAGAATTGGAATGTACGCTAATGAATTTCTGCAGATAATTATGGTTAGATGTCGTAATGGGAGAAAAGAACAAAATTTGATTAATATGCGGCCAGACGTCTGTTTGACTGGTATCGATCTTTCAGCACCTGCAATGCTAAAGCGTAATTTTCGGTTGTAAGTTGGAAATTTGATATAAGAGATAGAGGCTCTCCTTCGAGTACCGACCTCAAATACTGAAATTTTTGAACTTGCGTCAGGCATTCGTCGGTATCGACTATACTGTTAAAGAGTGATATGAAGGTAGTCCAATCTTCGATTTTCCCCGAAAAACGTGGAATTTCTATCCTAGGGAGAAAGGATTTGGTTTGAAGAATAGGCTTCTCCTGCAAGCACGCGCCTGTCGGAGCTTCGGGATACAGCCTGTCCAGCCTAAGATATGTACTGCGTATGGAATGTATGACGTCATCGAAGGCTACGCGAACATTCTGAACTTCCAATTTCTCAGTTTCTATAGAAACTTCCGCGTTAATTTCCATAATCGTATCCTGTATTCTAGAGAAATTATTTTCCATTTGATCCAATTTGATATACGTAGGGGCGAAATCGCGAAAATTTTCCTTTTCTAAATTTGTAGCCCTTTTTAAGTAATTGGATGCCATTGCGAACATTTCCTCGCGCTTTTCCCTTAAAATAGCTAGTTGTTTAATGGGGTCTCGCTTCGACATCTTGAAGTTGGACGAATAAAAATTTTAATTCTATAAAATGGGGAACTAATATGTATTCCGCGATTCGGATTAGTCGTGGTTAAATCTCCACGGATTACTTACGCAATCCGCGGCCCGGAGGACCAAAAATGTACGCGCTGGGGATTGAAAATTAATCCTCGGCACGTGGTTTGAGGGATGGGTTCAGAGTATGAGAAAAAAAACCTTTAAACTTACCATTACGTTGCCAGCTGCTGAAGAAACAGGGCCCTGTTAGCAGCTCCTGGAAAGTAAAGAGAGAAGAGGGGCCGGAACGTAATGGGAAATGAGGGGGCAGTCCCGAGCTACAAGAATGAGGTGTGATCTACTCTAGATCTAGAAACGAACTGCGCTGGTATATTAGGGAGGTGGGGGTACGACGTACTTTGTACCCTAAGTCTTAAAGCCCGCGCCCCAACAACAGGAGATGGGTGTAAGCATAATAAAAAGCCCGTCACGCAGGAGCTGCATAACTAAGCACTTTCCTCAGAATTTGGGTAGTGTAGACTGCTTTCCAGAACAATTTGGTTAAAATATCCTTCATAAATAAAATAAAAACATGAATAGTTCTCTTTTAAATTTGTAATGAGTAACTGATCAATTATTAATCTGCTTCCAGAGTTATGTTTACACATGGTACCTACTACACTACGTAATAAATACAAAAAACCTCATATTATCGTATTATGATCTAACGCAGGAACAGGATACAGTCACTCTAGTGGTAGAAAGCGCTCTTTCCGGCGGCTTTGTGAAATTACGTCTGGCGGGCTTTTCTATTGAAATATATTACAAATTAAACCCCCGCTTTCCGATTGACCGATTCAGCTCATTTTTACAACACTTCTTTCTCATGGGTTACCCACGACGTATACCGCGTTTCGTTACAATACAGCAGAAATTACGACCGGTATGAGTATATTAGGAATTTGGGTCCGGAGTAAATCCCCCCTTCTAATGAACCGATTTAGTTTATTTTTACAACACATATTTACCTGTAGATTACCACTACGAATACCGAGTTTTGTCGAAATATACCAAAAATCACGGCTGGTAGTGGCGAATTGGTATTATGGGTCCGGAGTAAACCCCCCCCCCTTCTAATGACCCGATTTAGTTCATTTTTATATCTCACTTTTCTCTCTATATTACCACTACGAATACCAAGTCTCGTCGAAATATAACAAATATTACGGCTGACATAGTCAAATTAGTGTTTTGGGTTCGGGGTAAACCCCCCCCTTCCGGTGAACCGACTTTGGTGGTTAACGAACTCGTTCAATCGTTTGCTAATTGAATGCTATATACCAAGTTTCGTGACAAAAAACCAAAAACTCTGGCCGCTATCGTGTTAACAGACACACACACATATATATATATATATATATATATATATATATATATATATATATATATATATATAAATTTTAACGGGGGTCATTTTCGGTGTCTACTAGGTAGGATCGATAAAGATTTGAAGAAATTTTTCAAAAATTCCGTCATGAGTCCAACCTCAATAGCTACTTTCCTTCGGAGGAAAGTGCTAAAAAGCTATTATTGATATTATGTTATGCTTAATACGCTGAAAAATCCAGTCAAATCGTTTCGCGTTTTCGTAAAGTTCTTCCCCCCAAGAGTAATTGAGTCTTAGAAAAAATATAGTTAATAATGTGTAGGGACCGGATTCTTAGGTTTTCACCTATTTTTTTCCTTTCTTGTGAACATGATATTGATCGGGTTTTTATATGATTCGCATCTTGTAGTATCATACATGCAAATTTGGAAGATCCTAAAAAAACCTATTCAGGATGATATCACCTAAAATCACCTAAATAACGATGGAATGACCTAGAAAGACCTAATCCTTGTAATAGAAAATACAATTCAATGAACTCATTTCCTCGATCAATCAAATTTTCTTAAAAGCATCTTCCCGGGTCCAGACGTTCAGGTAAATTTTACTAGGAGTGTCGCTTCAACCAGAACCCATTTTAACACGCTGGGGAAAAAATTAAATTAATTGTTGACGGTTTGGATATGAATGAAGCAGCTGCCATTTCTAAGGTTCCTGTAGACCAACGGGATTCGTGGTGCACTCGCATTCCTAAGCGCACATTTCTCAGATCTTACAAATCTCATTGGTAAATTGGAATCGTCAACACTTTTTTAAACATTGCTTTATTTCTAAATTTTATTTCATTTAAATAAATTTCATTTACTTTGTTTCTTAAATAAATATTTTGTTAAATATTTGGACTAGTCATTCTTCCTCTAAAATTATAACTCATATTTCCGTTTTATTTTTATTTACACATCTTTTTTTTTTTCTTTTACTATTTTATAAAATAATGTTATTTGTTTGTTATTTTTATGTCACTATATATACTTATTAATTTATCAATTACAAATTAATCAAAATTATTAATGATAAATTATAATAGGTTGAACTTATTTTTATCGCCTAAAAAAACCTAAAATGGATTTTTAAATAAAAAACCTAAAAATAACTATTTTTTAAACCTATTCAAAAAAAAATTTATCACCTAAAAAAACCTAAAATGGATTATTAAATGAAAACCTAAAAAGATCTCTTATGCCTGTTGTAAAAACCTAATTGGGTGCTTATTTCATCCTGAAAATCCGGTCCCTAATAATGTGTGATCCTTTTTCCCATAACCAATACCATCCGATACCTTGGGTTTTATCTTGACTCGCGGTTGACTTGGAACGCACACATTAAACAAAATGACGAGAACTCAATCGACGATTCGGACAATAATACAGACTAGTAAATAGAACATGACACTTAACCGTACATAGCAAACTAACTGTCTACAACTCATTAATAAAACCTATATGGACTTACGGAATAGAAATCTGGGGGACAGCCAAGCATTCCAACATCCACCGAATTCAAACCTTCCAATCCAAAGTCCTACGTAGTATAGTCAATGCTCCTTATTATGTTACAAATCGCACCCTCCATAATGACCCAAATGTCCCTTTTGTCCAAGATATAATCCCTAGCCGCTTTTCATCTTTATAACGTACTAGCTGAATACCTGTGCTTCACCACGGCCAATCAATTTTTTTTTTTATTATTATTATTATTATTGATTATTACAACAATATGAGTTAACATATTTTTATTAATATTGCTGGTTCTGTTATAATGACATTGTTAGGCTTGATGTGGGAATATGAACAATTACAAAACCCACAATAGTAATGCATTAAAGAAAAAATAAATAAATAAAAAGATAATATAAAATAATAATGAAACAACTGTAAACAATTTTAAATGAAAATATAACACACTTTGTTCACTGCAGATGTTAACGCAAATTGTCTCTAGGCCACCTCCGCTTCAGCCTTCTATGGGGATTTTGTGGATTTTGGAAGGAGAATAGAGAGTTTATCAAAGGATTTGGATGGCCTGGGAGATTGGAATGGAACTTCTGATAGACTGATTTGTCCAGGGATTGGATAAAGGGGATATTGAAGTCATTATGCAGGGTTAGGTTGGAGACATAGTAAGGAGCTTTGGATATTCTTCCAAGGATTTTGGATTGCATTGTTTGTATTCTGTAGGAATTGGAAGGTTTAGTGGAACCCCATAGTTCTAGTCCATAAGTCTATATTGGTCGGAGTATGGTATTGTATATAAGTCGTTTGTTAGTCAATGATAGTTTCGAGCGTTTGTCCAATAAGCGTGATAAAAGTCTAAAACGTCTGTTTAGTTCCTGTCTTTTCTGAGTTATCTGTGGCTTCCAAGTTAAACGTTTGTCTAGTATCAGTCCTAAGTATTTTACTTGCGATTTCTGTGGAATTATAATGTTTTGGAGGGTTATTGGTGAGCAGCTTGACTTACGAAGTGTGAAAGTTGCATTGCTGGATTTTTCTGCATTTACTTTGATTCTCCATTTATTTAGCCATCAATCAAAATTAACGCCACTACATAACTTTGTACAGCTTATTATTGCACTGATTTTAAAGTTACCCAGGAGACACAATGTGGAGGTAACCGTGCTTGATTTCTTTGGGGAGTAAAAAAAAAAAAAAAGAAGAAAAATACAACAACCACATAAAACGTTAGGTAAACTGAGACAAATACACGTTGAAAAGAATCAAACTAATATCTTTGAAGTTTTAAGCACTTATCTCTTCGATTGACATCGCCCCATCGAAAATTACAACAGAATCGTTTTTGTAGATAATTTAGTAACCTTTCGAATAGCCGCCTTCCACTTACTACGAGTTCCCAACCGTTTTCGAGATATTTTAGAAAGTATACTGAGATACAAAAACTTTGTATCACTATTAATACAATGTTTTCCCCATATACTTCTTACCTCCAAACGATACCAAAGTTTAAATATCATACATTAGATGAATGTCAAATACGTGGAAAAGTTACGTTACGTGAAGTTATGTACGTTTGGAAAAATATATCTATAATTTTTACTCGTAAACGGTTACAGAAATCGCGTTAAAAATGGTTTCAGGGGTCTCCCGTAGTCTAGTGGCTAGCGCGCTGGATTCATAAGCGGGAGATGGTGGGTTCGATTCCCACCTCCGGCAGGAATTTTCTCATCTCAAGGCTCGCTGGGAAAATTCCTCGCTGCGCCCTGGATGTCGGCGCTAATGACCTAGAAGTAGATGCGCCGTAAAAAAAAAAAAAAAAAAAAAAAAAAAAAAAAAAAAAAAAAAAAAAAATGGTTTCATTCGTTTCGAAAATGTAAGCGTTCCGATTTTTTTCGCGCGAATTTTGCTCCAAAAACCATGTTCCAGTAAACGGATTCAGCTGGATAACGAACCTTGACTTTCCAAATGAGAAGTAAGATTTTTGTACCAAATGCCATCAAAATTGGACCATTTTTGAGCCGATGAAGGCCTTCTTAATAATTCCAATCCCCCTAAAAGTGCTTAAACATTTGAATATAAATAAAAAAACCTTTCTTAGCGAGTGTTTACATTCTAAACGTATTGTCCGTGCAAAATTTCAAATTTTGTGTGGAGCGGTTCGGGATATTATTACCTCGGATGGACCATCACCAGGGCGTAAACTCTATGAGGGACAAAATCACAGTTAATTTCTAGTAATTCAAGGTCTGCCATTATAATTGAAATTTACCTCAATTAAAAAAAGTCCGTCACGCAGGAGCTGCATAACTAAGCACTTTCCTCAGAATTTGGGTAGTGTGCTTTCCAGAACAATTTGCTTAAAATATCCCACATAAATAAAATAAAAACACGAATAGTTCTCTTTTAATTTTGTAATGAGTAACTGATCAATTATTAATTTGCTTCCAGAGTTATGTTTACACATGGTACCTACTACACTACGTAATAAATACAAAATCCTCATATTATCGTATTTTGATCTAACGCAGGAACCGGATACAGTCCCTCTAGCGCTCCTTGCGGCGCCTTAGTGAACCTATGTCTGGCTGGCTTTTCTATTGAAATATATTACAAAGTAAACCCCCCTTTCCGATTGACCGATTCAGCTCATTTTTACAACACCACTTTCTCATGAGTTACCCACGACGTATACCGCGTTTCGTTACAATACAGCAGAAATTACGACCAGTATGAGTATATTAGTAATTTGGGTCTGGAGTAAGCGCCCCCTCCTAATGAACCGATTTAGTTTATTTTAACAACACATATTTACCTGTAGATTACCAGTACGAATACCAAGTTTCGTTGAAATATAACAAATATTACGGCTGAAATGGTCAAATTAGTGTTTTGGGTTCGGGGTAAACCCCCCCTTCCGGTGGACCGATTTTGATGGTTAACGAACTCGTTCAATCGTTTGCTAATTAAATGCTATTATATACCAAGTTTCGTGACGAAAAAACAAAAACTCTGGCCGCTATCGTGTTAACAGACATATATATATATATATATATATATATATATATATATATATATATATAAATTTTAACGGGGGTCATTTTCGGTGTCTACTAGGTAGGATCGATAAAGATTTAAAGACATTTTTCAAAAATTCCGTCATGAGTCCAACCTCAATAGCTACTTTCCTTCGGAGGAAAGTGCTAATAATACTATGAAATAGATAATGTACGGTAACAGCTGTTCTGTTATCGTCCTAGCAACGCACGCTGCTCTAACCAACTAAAACTTTAACCCCCTCTAAAAATTCGAATATAAAAAAATCCTTTCTTAGCGAGTGTCTAATTTCTATAGAGAGTGTCCATGCAAAATTTCAAATTTTTCTGTCGAGCGGCTTGGGCTGGGCGATGATAGGTCAGTGAGTCAGTGAGTGGTATTTGACAAATATATAGTAGGTGTACATACATTATTTTTTTTTTCACGGCGCATCGACATAAATCATGGTCATTAGCGCCGACGTCCAGGGTGCAGCCAGGAATTTTCTCAACGAGCCCTGAGATGAGAAAATTTCTGGCGCCGGTGGGGATCGAACCCACCATCTCCCGCTTATGAATCTAGCGCGCTAGCCACTAGACCACGGGAGACCCCACATATATTATTGACAACGAATTTTAACCTCTGCTGGTCATACTCCTGTTACTGGTAACCTATCGATAACGAGTTATCTCTAGGTTATTTCTTTGTTTACATTATACTTTGATTACTTATCAATTGATGAATAACATAACAGACTCAGTAATGTCGCATTAATGTCATTCTTTATTAGGAGATGATTATTAAATCTTCTAAAAACGGGCGTTCCTTATCCACCGTTTGGAGTTGATGGTAAATAAAGTAAGTAGAAATTATTTCTTCCTACAAATCATTATGGCGGAGTGGAGTGGCCCAGTCTCAAGCTCCCACTAGTAATTATGATAAAACCTTGAGAGAATTCTGAAGTGGACTTGTTAAGACTCGTTATCGATTTCGAAGGAGGCAATATCACTGATAAGACGGGACCATTATCATTAATAAGGCGGGTCCATTATCAGTCTAAATCAAACATATCGATTCATTCTTGATATATCTAATATGCACAACATATCGATAAAACCTTGAGAGAATTCTGAAGTGGAACTTGTTAAGACTCGTTATCGATAACTACGGAGGCAATATCACTGATAAGACGGGACCGTTATCATTGATAAGGCGGGTACATTATCAGTCTAAATCAAGCATATCGATTCTGTCTTGATATACCGAATATGCATAACATATCGATAAAACCTTGAGAGAATTCTGAAGTGGAACTTGTCAAGACTCGTTATCGATAACCAAGGAGGCAATATCACTGATAAGACTGGACCATTATCATTGATAAGGCGGGTCCATTATCAGTCTAAATCAAACATATCGATTCTTTCATGATATTGTAGCAGCAAGTGACGAGTAGAAGACATGGTTGCTAGGGACTTGCCTAAGAGAGCAGTATCTAGCAACCAGCTGTTATTAGTATTGTAGCAGGAAGTGACTAGTAGAAAGCATGGTTGCTAGGGACTTGCCTAAGAGAGCAGTATCTAGCAACCAGCTGTTATTAGTATTGTAGCAGCAAGTGACTAGTAGAAAGCATGGTTGCTAGGGACTTGCCTAAGAGAGCAGTATCTAGCAACCAGCTGTTATTAGTATTGTAGCAGGAAGTGACTAGTAGAAAGCATGGTTGCTAGGGACTTGCCTAAGAGAGCAGTATCTAGCAACCAGCTGTTATTAGTATTGTAGCAGGAAGTGACTAGTAGAAAGCATGGTTGCTAGGGACTTGCCTAAGTGAGCAGTATCTAGCAACCAGCTGTTATTAGTATTGTAGCAGGAAGTGACTAGTAGAAAGCATGGTTGCTAGGGACTTGCCTAAGTGAGCAGTATCTAGCAACCAGCTGTTATTAGTATTGTAGCAGGAAGTGACTAGTAGAAAGCATGGTTGCTAGGGACTTGCCTAAGAGAGCAGTATCTAGCAACCAGCTGTACTAATTAAACTATTTCACAAAGAGTACTATAACCTCAGTCTTGTTTCTTCTTCTCTTGTGAGTGCATCTATAAAAACAGACACAATTTAAACTGCTCTGGACTGTTCGCGGCAGCTAACCTCAGCAAACACAGCAGCCTCCAGGAACCCATAACCAGCTCATAGAACTACAAGTAACCTTTCAATTTTTGGACAATTGAATATTTTTATTTTCGTTTCCGCTCAAGGCAGTTTATGTAAATATGTTATTTTTATTTTACACTAGCTGAATACCCCAGCCGATAAGAAGTTTTTATATTGTGTTAAATAAGGTATGATCAAAATTAACGCTACTACATCATTTTGTACAGCTTATTATTGCACGGACATTAGAGTTACCCAGGAAACACCATGTGGAGGTACCCGTGCTCGTTCCCGTTGGGGAGTAAAAAAAAATAACAACAACTACTTAAAAAGTTAGGTAAACAGAGACAAATACACGTTGAAAAGCATAAAACTAACAACTTTAAAGTTTTAAGCAATTATCTCTTCGATTGACATCGCCCCCCCCCCGAACATTACAACAGAATCGTCTTTGTGGATAATTTAGTAACCTTTCGAATAGCCACCTTCTATTTACTACGATTTCCCAACGTTTTCGAGATATTTTAGAAAATATACTGAGATCCGAAAACGTTGTATACCATTAATACAATTTTTCGTTATATACTTCCTACCTCCAAACGATTCCAAAGTATAAGTATCTTAGATTAGGTGAATGTCAAATACCTGGTACAAGTTTCAAGGGAACCAATCATCGTTTCTGAATACCCAAACAGAAAATTAGTTTGGAAAAGTATTTCTAGCAATTTGTCTCGTAAAAGGTGGCAAAAATTGCTTGAAAATGGTTTCATTCGTTTTCCTACGTTAATGAACCTATATAACGAATACATGCAAGCATATGGACTCGAAAATGTAAGCGTTCCGGTTTATTCACGCACATTTTGCCCCCAAAACCATGTTCCAGTAAACGGATTCAGCTGGTTATTGAACTTGACCTTTCAAATGAGAAGAAAGATTTTTGTACCAAATGTAATCAAAATCGGACCATTTTTGAGCCGATGAGGAACTTCTTAATAATTCAACCCCCCCTAAAAGTACTTAAACATTTGAATATCAAAAGAAACCTTTCTTAGCGAGTGTTTACATTCTAAACGTATTGTCCGAGCAAAATTTCAAATTTTTGTGTAAAGTGGTTCGGGATATAATTACCTCGGATGGAACATCACCAGGGCGTAAACTCTATGAGGGACAAAATCACATTTCTAGTAATTCAAGCTCTGACATCATAGTGGAAATTAACCTCATATCAAATTACTATGAAATAGATAATGTACGGTAACAGCTGTTCTGTTATCGTCCTAGCAACGCTTGCTGCCTTGGCTTGCATGTTCTAACCAACTCAAACTTTAAACCCCCCTAAAAATGCTTAAAAATTCGAATATCAAAAAATCCTTTCTTAGTGAGTGCCTACGTTATATAGGGAGTGTATATGCAAAATTTCAAAATTTTCTGTCAAGCGGTTTGGGCTGGGCGATGATAGGTCAGTGAGTGAGTGAGTGAGTGAGTGAGTGGTATTTGACAAATATATAGTAGATTTAATTATATACTGTTGGCGTTCTACATGTTTATTTATGGTTTTTTGTGTTATTTGTTAATTTGATTTTTGAAAATGCAATAATATTCTTGTTGGGACCTGCTCACGTAAATAACCATACACAAGGTTACATAACAATATATCGAATATGCATAATGATATGCGTAAGCATGGAATTTTTTTACATATGGCAGGCCTATTATCCCTTGTATCTTGCAGTCCTACCGGATGTATCCGGAATTTGTGAACGGTTTTCAGAAACAGGATGAAGCAATGCACCTCAATGTGCGTACCTCTCCAGCGTTTCTTGCAGAACGGAACCATCAAGGGAAGAAAATAAAATAGGGGGGGGGGGTAAAAAAAATAGGTTGAAAATGCTTTATTTTATTTCTCGAGTTTGGTAAATAATATCGACATGTATCTTTCAGCAATTGATTCGTTTTAGAGAGCAGATTAAGGGAGAAATACTCTAGTTAAAAAGTAATTTTTATTTCGTCAAATCAATGTTATGAAATTAAATATCTTGCCTTGAAATAATTCGATTTTTACGTACTTGGGCTCTTTGAAAAGAAGACAGCTTCTTTTTTCAAGTCATATAAATAAATATTACCGCCGAAGGTACTTGTAAGAAGTGGTCCTCAAAATAAAATAAAATTTAAGCTTTTTTGCATATAACGTTGATTCCAGAACAGGCAGGAAAACCACTGATCAGTGACCCATCACTGAATACACCCCTTGCTAGTGGAATAAGTGTTCGAATGATTAAAAGGTCGTTGATCAACGAAAAACTTCAGTGACAACATCAAATGCTTGAATTCATTGCAACCCATCTTTGCTACACGATTATTATTGATGCAGGCCCGGGTGGTAATATTTCACAGATTGTTATTGACACAAGTAGAGCAGAAATACAGTTAACTGGATACGGAAGCCAGAACTCCTCCGCCATTGGACCTCCTCTTTGCCGTTAAAAAAAATTAACCACTTCATATTTGGGCTGAAACCCGCTTCTCCACTTTTCATTCCAAGCTATCCTTTCATCCCAATCCCCTTGCCCAATCCCTTTCCACAGATGCGATCCCTTCCAATCCCCCGAGACGCCTGAAAAGAAAGTGGCCTAGAGACCAACTGTAACACTTAAATAAAGCATTATTAATTCCTTTGGTAGTGTCAGCAATGGCTGCCTTCTCCCCTCTGTTCTTCCATGTGTAATAACTTAGGAGATATGTATTTAATTAGTGTATCATATGTAAACATAAGAAAGCTACACACCGGTCATCCTGGATTATCTAGTATGAGAGCTATGCCAAGGTTCTATATTTGGTGGCCTCGCATAGACCAGGAATTACGCCAAAGGTTGCATATCCTGCCAAGAGAATGGTGAAAAAGAAATCCAAGCTCCTTATATTCATGTTCCACACCCGACCTCCCATGGACTCGCGTTCATATTGACTTCGCTGGACCTTACGATATTGGTCGGTTCTTATTGACGCCACTTCGAAGTGGTTAGAAATCAAACCAATGCAATCCTCAACAACTTCCAAGACAATTGGAGCACTAGAGGAGATATGGGGGCGAGAGGGAGAGCGAGAGGGAGCTCTCACTCTCTCTCTCTCTCTCTCTCTCTCTCTCTCTCTCTCTCTCTCTCTCTCTCTCTCTCTCTCTCTCTCTCTCTCTCTCTCTCTCTCTCTCTCTCTCTCTCTCTCTCTCGCTCTCCCTCTCGCTCTCGCTCTCCCTCACGCTCTCCCTCTCACTCTCCCTCTCGCCCTCTCCCTCTCGCTCTCTCCCTCTCGCTCTCTCCCTCTCGCTCTCTCCCTCTCGCTCTCTCCCTCTCGCTCTCTCCCTCTCGCTCTCTCCTTCTCGCCCTCCCTATGGCCCCCCTCTCGCCCTCCCTCTCGCTCTCCCTCTCGCTCTCCCTCTCGCTCTCTCCCTCTCGCCCTCCCTCTCGCCCTCCCTCTCGCCCCACTCTCGCCCTCCCTCTCGCTCTCCCTCTCGCTCTCTCCCTCTCGCCCTCCCTCTCCCCCTCCCTCTCGCCCTCCCTCTCGCTCTCCCTCTCGCTCTCCCTCTCGCCCTCCCTCTCGCCCCCCTCTCGCCCTCCCTCTCGCCCTCCCTCTCGCTCTCCCTTTCGCTCTCCCTCTCGCTCTCCCTCTCGCTCTCCCTCTCGCTCTCTCTCTCGCTCTCCCTCTCGATCTCGCTCTCGATCTCGCTCTCCCTCTCGCTCTCAGTCTCCCTCTCCCTCTCGCTCTCCCTCTCCCTCTCCCTCTCCCTCTCGCTCTCCCTCTCGCCCTCCCTCTCCCTCTCCCTCTCCCTCTCCCTCTCGCTCTCCCTCTCGCTCTCCCTCTCGCTCTCCCTCTCGCTCTCTGTCTCTCGCTCTCCCTCTCGCTCTCCCTCTCGCTCTCTGTCTCTCGCTCTCCCTCTCGCTCTCTCCCTCTCGCTCTCTCCCTCTCGCTCTCTCCCTCTCGCTCTCTCCCTCTCGCTCTCTCCCTCTCGCTCTCTCCCTCTCGCTCTCTCCTTCTCGCCCTCCCTCTCGCTCTCCCTCTCGCTCTCCCTCTCGCTCTCTCCCTCTCGCCCTCCCTCTCGCCCCACTCTCGCCCTCCCTCTCGCTCTCCCTCTCGCTCTCTCCCTCTCGCCCTCCCTCTCGCCCTCCCTCTCGCCCTCCCTCTCGCCCCCCCCCCTCGCCCCCCTCTCGCCCTCCCTCTCGCTCTCCCTCTCGCTCTCCCTCTCGCTCTCCCTCTCGCTCTCCCTCTCGCCCTCCCTCTCGCCCCCCTCTCGCCCTCCCTCTCGCCCTCCCTCTCGCTCTCCCTTTCGCTCTCCCTCTCGCTCTCCCTCTCGCTCTCCCTCTCGCTCTCTCTCTCGCTCTCCCTCTCGATCTCCCTCTCGATCTCGCTCTCGATCTCGCTCTCCCTCTCGCTCTCAGTCTCCCTCTCCCTCTCGCTCTCCCTCTCCCTCTCCCTCTCCCTCTCGCTCTCCCTCTCGCCCTCCCTCTCCCTTTCCCACTCGCTCTCCCTCTCGCTCTCCCTCTCGCTCTCCCTCTCGCTCTCCCTCTCGCTCTCTGTCTCTCGCTCTCCCTCTCGCTCTCCCTCTCGCTCTCTGTCTCTCGCTCTCCCTCTCGCTCTCCCTCTCGCTCTCAGTCTCTCTTTCTCCCTCTCGCTCTCCCCCTCACTCTCTGTCTCTCGCTCTCCCTCTCGCTCTCCCTTTCGCTCTCCCTCTCGCTCTCCCTCTCGCTCTCCCTCTCGCTCTCCCTCTCGCTCTCCCTCTCGCTCTCCCTCTCGCTCTCAGTCTCTCTTTCTCCCTCTCGCTCTCCCTCTCACTCTCTGTCTCTCGCTCTCCCTCTCGCCCTCCCTCTCGCTCTACCTCTCGCTCTCCCTCTCGCTCTCTTTCTCTCGCCCTCCCTCTCGCCCCCCTCTCGCCCTTCCTCTCGCTCTCCCTCTCGCTCTCCCTCTCACTCTCCCTCTCGCTCTCTCCCTCTCGCTCTCTCCCTCTCGCTCTCTCCCTCTCGCTCTCTCCCTCTCGCTCTCTCCCTCTCGCTCTCTCCCTCTCGCTCTCTCCCTCTCGCTCTCTCCCTCTCGCTCTCTCCCTCTCGCTCTCTCCCTCTCGCTCTCTCCCTCTCGCTCTCTCCCTCTCGCTCTCTCCCTCTCGCTCTCTCCCTCTCGCTCTCTCCCTCTCGCTCTCTCCCTCTCGCTCTCTCCCTCTCGCTCTCTCCCTCTCGCTCTCTCCCTCTCGCTCTCTCCCTCTCGCTCTCTCCCTCTCGCTCTCTCCCTCTCGCTCTCTCCCTCTCGCTCTCTCCCTCTCGCCCCCCTCTCGCCCTCCCTCTCGCTCTCCCTCTCGCTCTCCCTCTCGCTCTCTCCCTCTCGCCCTCCCTCTCGCCCTCCCTCTCACCCCCCTCTCGCCCTCCCTCTCGCTCTCCCTCTCGCTCTCCCTCTCGCTCTCCCTCTCGCTCTTCCTCTCGCCCTCCCTCTCGCCCCCTCTCGCCCTCCCTCTCGCCCTCCCTCTCGCCCTCCCTCTCGCTCTCCCTTTCGCTCTCCCTCTCGCTCTCCCTCTCGCTCTCCCTCTCGATCTCCCTCTCGCTCTCCCTCTCGATCTCGCTCTCCCTCTCGCTCTCGCTCTCCCTCTCCCTCTCGCTCTCCCTCTCCCTCTCCCTCTCCCTCTCCCTCTCGCTCTCCCTCTCGCTCTCCCTCTCGCTCTCTGTCTCTCGCTCTACCTCTCGCTCTCCCTGTCGCTCTCAGTCTCTCTTTCTCCCTCTCGCTCTCCCTCTCACTCTCTGTCTCTCGCTCTCCCTCTCGCTCTCTGTCTCTCGCTCTCCCTCGCGCTCTCCCTCTCGCTCTCTGTCTCTCGCTCTCCCTCTCGCTCTCCCTCTCGCTCTCCCTCTTGCCTTCATCAATAGTTTCGGAGAACGGCCCTCAGTTCACATTATACGAAATCTCACAATACTGCAATACGAATGGAATACGCACGTCACCGTACCATCCTGGAACAAATGAGCTTTTTGAGTAGGAGGGGGCTTTTCTCCTACAGAACATCCTCCACAAACACTACAGGGAGGAGTCCAGGAGAA
>OX328124.1:9956790-10093319 GCA_946811695.1 Gonocerus acuteangulatus | reverse complement strand
TTATGCTTAATGTGCTGAAAAATCCAGTCGAATCGTTTCGCGTTTTCGTAAAGTTCTTCTCCCCCAAGAGTACTTGAGTCTTAGAACAAATATAGTTAATAATGTGTAGGGACCGGATTCTTAGGTTTTCACCTATTTTTTTTTCCTTTCTTCTGAACAAGATATTGATCGGTTTTTTTTTATATGATTCGCATCTTGTAGTATCATACATGCAAATTTTGAAGATTCTAAAAAAAACCTATTTAGGATGATATCACCTAAAATCACCTAAATAACGATGGAATGACCTAGAAAGACCTAATCTTTGTAATAGAAAATACAATTCAATGAACTCATTTCCTCGATCAAACAAATTTTCTTAAAAGCATCTTCCCGGGTCCAGACGTTCAGGTAAATTTTAACTAGGAGTGTCGCTTCAACCAGAACCCAATTTTAACACGGTGGGGAAAAAAATTAAAATAATTGTTGAAGGTTTGGATATGAATGAAGCAGCTGCCATTTCTAAGGTTCCTCTAGACCGACGGGATTCGTGGTGCACTCGCATTCCTAAGAGCACATTTCTCAGATCTTACAAATCTCATTGGTAAATTGGAATCGTCAACACTTTTTTAAACATTGCTTTATTTCTAAATTTTATTTCATTTAAATAAATTTCATTTACTTTGTTTCTTAAATAAATATTTTGTTGAATATTTGGACTAGTCATTCTTCCTCTAAAATTATAACTCATATTTCCGTTTTATTTTTATTTTACACATCTTTTTTTTTTTTCTTTTACTATTTTATAAAATAATGTTATTTGTTTGTTATTTTTATGTCACTATATATACTTATTAATTTATCAATTACAAATTAATCAAAATTATTAATGATAAATTATAATAGGTTGAACTTATTTTTATCACCTAAAAAAAACCTAAAATGGATTTTTAAATAAAAAACCTAAAAATACCTATTTTTTGAACCTATTCAAAAAAAAATTTTATCACCTAAAAAAAACCTAAAATGGATTATTAAATGAAAACCTAAAAAGATCTATTATGCCTGTTGCAAAAACCTAATTGGGTGCTTATTTCATCCTGAAAATCCGGTCCCTAATAATGTGTGATCCTTTTTCCCATAACCAATACCATCCGATACCTTGGGTTTTATCTTGACTCGCGGTTGACTTGGAACGCACACATTAAACAAAATGACGAGAAACTCAATCGACGATTCGGACAATAACACAGACTAGTAAATAGAACATGACACTTAACCGTACATAGCAAACTAACTGTCTACAACTCATTAATAAAACCTATATGGACATACGGAATAGAACTCTGGGGGACAGCCAAGCATTCCAACATCCACCGAATTCAAACCTTCCAATCCAAAGTCCTACGTACTATAGTCAATGCTCCTTATTATCTTACAAATCGCACCCTCCATAATGACCCCAAATATCCCTTTTGTCCAAGATATAATCCCTAGCCGCTTTTCATCTTTATAACGTACTAGCTGAATACCTGTGCTTCACCACGGCCCAATCAATTTTTTGTTGTATTATTATTATTATTATTGATTATTACAACAATATGAGTTAACATATTTTTATTAATATTGCTGGTTCTGTTATAATGACATTGTGAGGCTTGATGTGGGAATATGAACAATTACAAAACCACAATAGTAATGCATTAAATAAAAAATAAATAAAAAGATAATATAAAATAATAATGAAACAACTGTAAACAATTTTAAATGAAAATATAACACACTTTGTGCACTGCAGATGTTAAAGCAAATTGTCTCTAGGCCACCTCCGCTTCAGCCTTCTATGGGGATTTTGTGGATTTTGGAAGGAGGATAGAGAGTTTATCAAAGGATTTGGATGGCCTGGGAGATTGGAATGGAACTTCTGATAGACTGATTTGTCCAGAGATTGGATAAAGGGGATATTGAAGTCATTATGCAGGTTTAGGTTCGAGACATAGTAAGGAGCATTGGATATTCTTCCAAGGATTTTGGATTGCATTGTTTGCATTCTGTAGGAATTGGAAGGTTTAGTGGAACCCCATAGTTCTAGTCCATAAGTCCATATTGTTCGGAGTACGGTATTATATATAAGTCGTTTGTTAGTCAATGATAGTTTCGAGCGTTTGTCTAATAAGCGTGATAAAAGTCTAAAACGTCTGTTTAGTTCCTGTCTTTTCTGTGTTATGTGTGGCTTCCAAGTTAAGTGTTTGTCTAGTATCAGTCCTAAGTATTTTACTTGCGATTTCTGCGGGATTATAATGTTTCGGAGGGTTATTGGCGGATAGCTTGACTTACGAAGTGTGAATGTTGCATGGCTAGATTTTTCTCCATTTACTTTGATTCTCCATTTATTTAGCCATCAATCAAAATTAACGCCACTACATAACTTTGTACAGCTTATTATTGCACTGATTTTAAAGTTACCCAGGAAAAAACCATGTGGAGGTAACCGTGCTTGATTTCTTTGGGGAGTAAAAAAAAAAAAAAAAAGAAGAAAAATACAACAACCACATAAAACGTAGGTAAACTGAGACAAATACACGTTGAATAAGAATCAAACTAACACTTTGAAGTTTTAAGCACTTATCTCTTCGATTGACATCGCCCCATCGAAATTTACAACAGAATCGTTTTTGTAGATAATTTTGTAACCTTTCGAATAGCCACTTTCCACTTACTACGATTTCCCAACCGTTTTCGAGATATTTTAGAAAGTATACTGAGAATCCGAAAACTTTGTATCACCATTAATACAATGTTTTCCCCATATACTTCTTACCTCCAAACGATACCAAAGTTTAAATATCATACATTAGATGAATGTCAAATACGTGAAAAGTTACGTTACGTGAAGTTATGTACGTTTGGAAAAGTATATCTATAATTTTTACTCGTAAACGGTTACAGAAATCGCGTTAAAAATGGTTTCATTCTTTTCGAAAATATAAGCGTTCCGATTTTTTTCGCGCGAATTTTGCTCCAAAAAACCATGTTCCAGTAAACGGATTCGGCCTGGATAACGAACCTTCACCTTCCAAATGAGAAGTAAGATTTTTGTACCATATGTCATCAAAATCGACCATTATTGAGCCGATGAAGGCCTTCTTAATAATTCCAATCCCCCTAAAAGTGCTTAAACATTTGAATATAAATAAAAAAACCTTTCTTAGCGAATGTTTACATTCTAAACGGATTGTCCGTGCAAAATTTCAAATTTTGTGTCAAGTGGTTCGGGATATTATTACCTCAGATGGGACCATCACCAGGGCGTAAACTCTATGAGGGCCAAAATCACAGTTTATTTCTAGTAATTCAAGGTCGCCCATCATAGTTGAAATTAACCTCAATTAAAAATAAAACTTTGGAATGAGATAAAGTACGGTAACAGCTGACCTGTTATCGTCCTAGCAACGCATGCTGCTTAGGTTTGCATGCTCTAACTAACTAAAACTTTAACCCCCTCTAAAAATTCGAATATAAAAAAAATCCTTTCTTAGCGAGTGTCTAATTTCTATAGAGAGTGTCCATGCAAAATTTCAAATTTTTTCTGTCGAGTGGTTTGGGCTGGGCGATGATAGGTCAGTGAGTGAGTGAGTGAGTGAGTGAGTGAGTCAGTGAGTGAGTGAGGGAGTCAGTGAGTCAGTGAGTCAGTCAGTCCGTGAGTGAGTGAGTGAGTGAGTGAGTGAGTCAGTGAGTCAGTGAGTGTCAGTGAGTCAGTGATTGGTATTTGACAAATATATAGTAGATGTACATATATTATTACTATTTTTTTTTACGGCGCATCATTAGCGCCGACGTCCAGGGTGCAGCCAGGAATTTTCTCAGCGAGCCCTCAGATGAGAAAATTTCTGGCGCCGGCGGGGATCGAACCCACCATCTCCCGCTTATGAATCTAGCGCGCTAGCCACTAGACCACGGGAGACCCCACATATATTATTGACAACGAATTTTAACCTCTGCTGGTTAAACTCCTGTTACTGGTAACCTATCGATGACGAGTTATCTCTAGGTTATTTCTTTGTTTACATTATACTTTGATTACTTATCAATTGATGAATAACATAACAGACTCAGTAATGTCGCATTAATGTCATTCTTTATTAGGATATGATTATTAAATCTTCTAAAAACGGGCGTTCCTTATCCACCGTTTGGAGTTGATGGTAAATGAAGTAAGTGGAAAATCCATTATTTCTTCCTACAAATCATTATGGCGGAGTGGAGTGGCCCAGTCTCAAGCTCCCACTAGTAATTATGATAAAACCTTGAGAGAATTCTGAAGTGGAACTTGTTAAGACCCGTTATCGATTTCGAAGGAGGCAATATCACTGATAAGACGGGACCATTATCATTAATAAGGCGGGTCCATTATCAGTCTAAATCAAACATATCGATTCATTCTTGATATATCTAATATGCACAACATATCGATAAAACCTTGAGAGAATTCTGAAGTGGAACTTGTCAAGACTCGTTATCGATAACCAAGGAGGCAATATCACTGATAAGACGGGACCGTTATCATTGATAAGGCGGGTACATTATCAGTCTAAATCAAAAATATCGATTCTTTCATGATATTGTAGCAGGAAGTGACTAGTAGAAAGCATGGTTGCTAGGGACTTGCCTAAGAGAGCAGTATCTAGCAACCAGCTGTTATTAGTATTGTAGCAGGAAGTGACTAGTAGAAAGCATGGTTGCTAGGGACTTGCCTAAGAGAGCAGTATCTAGCAACCAGCTGTTATTAGTATTGTAGCAGGAAGTGACTAGTAGAAAGCATGGTTGCTAGGGACTTGCCTAAGAGAGCAGTATCTAGCAACCAGCTGTTATTAGTATTGTAGCAGCAAGTGACTAGTAGAAAGCATGGTTGCTAGGGACTTGCCTAAGAGAGCAGTATCTAGCAACCAGCTGTTATTAGTATTGTAGCAGCAAGTGACTAGTAGAAAGCATGGTTGCTAGGGACTTGCCAAAGAGAGCAGTATCTAGCAACCAGCTGTTATTAGTATTGTAGCAGGAAGTGACTAGTAGAAAGCATGGTTGCTAGGGACTTGCCTAAGAGAGCAGTATCTAGCAATCAGCTGTTATTAGTATTGTAGCAGCAAGTGACTAGTAGAAAGCATGGTTGCTAGGGACTTGCCTAAGAGAGCAGTATCTAGCAATCAGCTGTACTAATTAAACTATTTCACACAGAGTACTATAACCTCAGTCTTGTTTCTTCTTCTCTTGTGAGTGCATCTATAAAAACAGACACAATTTAAACTGCTCTGGACTGTCCGCGGTAGCTAGCCTCAGCAAACACAGCAGCCTCCAGGAACCCATAACCAGCTCATAAAACTACAAGTAACCTTTCAATTTTTGGACAATTGAATATTTTTATTTTCGTTTCCGCTCAAGGCAGTTTATGTAAATGTGTTTTTTTTATTTTACACTAGCTGAATACCCCAGCTGATAAGAAGTTTTTATATTGCGTTAAATAAGGTGTGATCAAAATTAATGCTACTACATCATTTTGTACAGCTTATTATTGCACGGACATTAGAGTTACCCAGGAAACACCATGTGGAGGTACCCGTGCTTGTTCCCGTTGGGGAGTAAAAAAAAAATAACAACAACTACTTAAAAAGTTAGGTAAACAGAGACAAATACACGTCGAAAAGCATAAAACTAACAACTTTGAAGTTTTAAGCAATTATCTCTTCGATAGTCATCGCCCCACCGAACATTACAACAGAATCTTCTTTGTGGATAATTTAGTAACCCTTCGAATAGCCACTACGATTTCCCAACCTTTTCGAGATATTTTAGAAAATATACTGAGATCCGAAAACTTTGTATACCATTAATACAATTTTTTTCTATATACTTCCTACCTCCAAACGATTCCAAAGTATAAATATCTTAGATTAGATGAATGTCAAATACCTGGTACAAGTTTCAAGTGAACCAATCATCGTTTCTGAATACCCAAACAGAAAATTAGTTTGGAAAAGTATTTCTAGCAATTTGTCTCGTAAAAGGTGGCAAAAATTGCTTGAAAATGGTTTCATTCGTTTTCCTACGTTAATGAACCTGTATAACGAATACATGCAAGCATATGGACTCGAAAATGTAAGCGTTCCGGTTTATTCACGCACATTTTGCCCCCAAAACCATGTTCCAGTAAACGGATTCAGCTGGTTATTGAACTTGACCTTTCAAATGAGAAGAAAGATTTTTGTACCAAATGTAATCAAAATCGGACCATTTTTGAGCCGATGAGGAACTTCTTAATAATTCAACCCCCCCTAAAAGTACTTAAACATTTGAATATCAAAAGAAACCTTTCTTAGCGAGTGTTTACATTCTAAACGTATTGTCCGAGCAAAATTTCAAATTTTTGTGTAAAGTGGTTCGGGATATAATTACCTCGGATGGAACATCACCAGGGCGTAAACTCTATGAGGGACAAAATCACATTTCTAGTAATTCAAGCTCTGACATCATAGTTGAAATTAACCTCAATTAAAAATACTATGAAATAGATAATGTACGGTAACAGCTGTTCTTTATCGTCCTAGCAACGCATGCTGCCTAGGCTTGCCTGCTCTTACCAACTCAAACTTTAAACCCCCCTAAAAATGCTTAAAAATTCGAATATCAAAAAATCCTTTCTTAGTGAGTGCCTACGTTATATAGGGAGTGTATATGCAAAATTTCAAAATTTTCTGTCAAGCGGTTTGGGCTGGGGGATGATAGGTCAGTGAGTGAGTGAGTGGTATTTGACAAATATATAGTAGATTTAATTATATACTGTTGGCGTTCTACATGTTTATTTATAGTTTTTTGTTAATTTGATTTTTGAATATGCAATAATATTCTTGTTGGGACCTGCTCACGTAAATAACCTGTTATGTAACAAGCTTACATAACAATATATCGAATATGCATAATGATATGCGTAAGCATGGCATTTTTTTACATATCGCAGGCCTATTATCCCTTGTATCTTGCAGTCCTACCGGATGTATCCGGAATTTGTGAACGGTTTTCAGAAACAGGATGAAGCAATGCACCTCAAAGTGCGTACCTCTCCAGCAGAACGGAACCATCAAGGGAAGAAAATAAAATAGGGGGGGGGGGGGTTAAGATAAAATAGGTTGAAAATGCTTTATTTTATTTCTCGAGTTTGGTAAATAATATCGACATGAATCTTTCAGCAGTTGATTTGATTTAGAGAGCAGATTAAGGGAGAAATACTCTAGTTAAAAAGTAATTTTTATTTCGTCAAATCAATGTTATGAAATTAAATATCATGCCTTGAAATAATTCGATTTTTACGTACTTGGGCTCTTTGAAAAGAAGACAGCTTCTTTTTTCAAGTCATATAAATAAATATTACCGCCGAAGGTACTTGTAAGAAGTGGTCCCCAAAATAAAATAAAATTTAAGCTTTTTTGCTTATAACGTTGATTCCAGAACAGGCAGGAAAACCACTGATCAGTGATCCATCACTGAATACACCCCTTGCTAGTGGAATAAGTGTTCGAATGATTAAAAGGTCGTTGATCAACGAAAAACTTCAGTGACAACATCAAATGCTTGAATTCATTGCAACCCATCTTTGCTACACGATTATTATTGATGCAGGCCCGGGTGGTAATATTTCACAGATTGTTATTGACACAAGTAGAGCAGAAATACAGTTAACTGGATACGGAAGCATTGGACCTCCTCTTTGCCGTTAAAAAAAATTAACTACTTCATATTTGGGCTCAAACCCTCTTCTCCACTTATCATTCCAAGCTATCCTTTCATCCCAATCCCCTTGCCCAATCCCTTTCCACAGATGCGATCCCTTCCAATCCCCCGAGACGCCTGAAAAGAAAGTGGCCTAGAGACCAACTGTAACACTTAAATAAAGCATTATTAATTCCTTTGGTAGTGTCAGCAATGGCTGCCTTCTCCCCTCTGTTCTTCCATGTGTAATAACTTAGGAGATGTGTATTTAATTAGTGTATCATGTGTAAACATATGTATACAGATTGTAAATATTCAATAAAAAAAAAAGAAAAAACTTCATATTTGGAAAAAAGTTTATTTTAAAACCTGATTACCACCGCCTGTGGCGCATATTTTCGTGAAAGTCAACCCATCCCTAAATTGGCAGCATATTGTTTGACGAGATGGGCTCTCATTTTCATACTACACAATTCATTGAAGGAACAAGTAATTCGCCTGCCGATTATTTTCTCAAACTCCCACTAGCAACAGCTGGCTGCGTTTTATGAAATAAAGAGGAACTTTATTTCGAAGAAGAGATCCTTCTTTGGAAGGGGAGAATTATTATTCCGAGCAGTATACGCCAAAGAGCACTAAGAAAGCTACACACCGGTCATCCTGGATTATCTAGTATGAGAGCTATGCCAAGGTTCTATATTTGGTGGCCTTGCATAGACCAGGAAATACGCCAAAGGTTGCATATCCTGCCAAGAGATTGGTGAAAAAGAAATCCAAGCTCCTTATATTCATGTTCCACACCCGACCTCCCATGGACTCGCGTTCATATTGACATCGCTGGACCTTACGATATTGGTTGGTTCTTATTGACGCCACTTCGAAGTGGTTAGAAATCAAACCAATGCAATCCTCAACAACTTCCAAGACAATTGGAGCACTAGAGGAGATATGGGGGCGAGAGGGAGAGCGTGAGGGAGCTCTCTCTCTCTCTCTCTCTCTCTCTCTCTCTCTCTCTCTCTCTCTCTCTCTCTCTCTCTCTCGCTCTCTCTCTCGCTCTCCCTCTCGCTCTCCCTCTCGCTCTCTCCCTCTCGCTCTCTCCCTCTCGCTCTCTCCCTCTCGCTCTCTCCCTCTCGCTCTCTCCCTCTCGCCCTCCCTCTCGCCCCCCTCTCGCCCTCCCTCTCGCTCTCCCTCTCGCTCTCCCTCTCGCTCTCCCTCTTCCTCTCGCTCTCCCTCTCGCTCTCCCTCTCCCTCTCCCTCTCGCTCTCCCTTTCGCTCTCCCTTTCGCTCTCGCTCTCCGTCTCCCTCTCGCTCTCCCTCTCGCTCTCGCTCTCCCTCTCCGTCTCGCTCTCCCTCTCCCTCTCCCTCTCGCTCTCCCTCTCGCTCTCCCTCTCGCTCTCCCTCTCGCTCTCCCTCTCGCTCTCCCTCTCGCTCTCCCTCTCGCTGTCGCTCTCCCTCTCCCTCTCCCTCTCGCTCTCCCTCTCGCTGTCGCTCTCCCTCTCCCTCTCCCTCTCGCTGTCGCTCTCCCTCTCCCTCTCCCTCTCGCTCTCCCTCTCGCTCTCCCTCTCCCTCTCGCTCTCCCTTTCGCTCTCCCTTTCGCTCTCACTCTCCCTCTCCCTCTCGCTCTCCCTCTCGCTCTCCCTCTTCCTCTCGCTCTCCCTCTCGCTCTCCCTCTCCCTCTCCCTCTCGCTCTCCCTTTCGCTCTCCCTTTCGCTCTCGCTCTCCGTCTCCCTCTCGCTCTCCCTCTCCCTCTCGCTCTCCCTCTCCCTCTCCCTCTCGCTCTCCCTCTCGCTCTCCCTCTCCCTCTCCCTCTCGCTCTCCCTCTCGCTCTCCCTCTCGCTCTCCCTCTCCCTCTCGCTCTCCCTCTCGCTCTCCCTCTCGCTCTCCCTCTCCCTCTCGCTCTCCCTTTCGCTCTCCCTTTCGCTCTCGCTCTCCGTCTCCCTCTCGCTCTCCCTCTCCCTCTCGCTCTCCCTCTCCCTCTCCCTCTCGCTCTCCCTCTCGCTCTCCCTCTCGCTCTCCCTCTCGCGCTCTGTCTCTCGCTCTCCCTCTCGCTCTCCCTCTCGCTCTCTCCCTCTCGCTCTCCCTCTTGCTCTCTGTCTCTCTTTCTCCCTCTCGCTCTCCCTCTTGCCTTCAACAATAGTTTAGGAGAACGGCCCTCAGTTCACTTCATACGAATTCTCACAATACTGCAATACGAATGGAATACGCACGGCACCGTACCATCCTGGAACAAATGAGCTTTTTGAGTAGGAGTGGGCTTTTCTCCTACAGAACATCCTCCACAAACACTACAGGGAGGAGTCCAGGAGAAATACTATACGGGAGACGGTCGAAAACTACTTTCTATCTTCTAAAAACAGAAAGAAAACGCGCAGTTGTGGAAAATCTCTGCAAGCAAAAATCTATTCATAATCGCAGTTCCCGCTACGGTGAATTCAATGTTTACCTAATTTATGTTATAAATATCGTCTTACTTATAAGCCATTTCTTACGAGCTACTTAATTTTAAAAAATAGCTCGACAAAGGGTGTAAATGAGGGGAGGTGCGTGCGGTTGCCTTATTTCCTAGCCTACCCGATTCCAGTCAACGCTTACTAGACAAACATTGGGTGGAGTGAATAAAAGCTAGCAAATGCTAGAACTAAGTATTTTCCAAGCAATTTCTAAGGGCCGAGTGAATGAAAAGGTTAGCTGCAGCTAGGGCTAGCATTTGCTTAGTTTATCACGGTTCCTAGCTGCAGCTAGGTAGAAGGTGTGAATAAAGAGCTGTGACTAGGTTCTAAGGGTAGCAATTGCTAAGGAAAAAGCTAGTCTGGTCTGGTTCATGCTAGCTTTTTAGTTAGTCGTTTTTTTTCGCTCAATCATGGCGGCGTTTACGCATGTTCGTAAGGAAAGAGTATTATATGCGCCGGGACGTCTTCAAGTTTTATTTTTATCTTCTTTAGCTACATTTCCTGCAGTAAAACGATTCTTTGAAGTTCTGGAGTTGTCGGATGTTTTTTTTCTTCTGTACCGTAAACCTCAACCATTTTCGAACTTTTTCAATTTTTGATTTGCGATTTGTTGTAGCAGTGCTGGGTTCCTACTTCCTTGTTAGACGCTTGTCGGTGAATCCATTTAAATTCATCCTGGCATTTCTGGTGAAGCAGTGCTGGGTTCCTACTTCCTTGTTAGACGCTTGTCGGCGAATCCATTTAAATTCTTCCTGGCATTTCTGGTGAAGCAGTGCTGGGTTCCTACTTCCTTGTTAGACGCTTGTCGGTGAATCCATTTAAATTATTCCTGGCATTTCTGGTGAAGCAGTGCTGGGTTCCTACTTCCTTGTTAGACGCTTGTCGGTGAATCCATTTGAATTCTTCCTGGCATTTCTGGTGAAGCAGTGCTGGGTTCCTACTTCCTTGTTAGACGCTTGTCGGCGAATCCATTTAAATTATTCCTGGCATTTCTGGTGAAGCAGTGCTGGGTTCCTACTTCCTTGTTAGACGCTTGTCGGCGAATCCATTTAAATTCTTCCTGGCATTTCTGGTGAAGCAGTGCTGGGTTCCTACTTCCTTGTTAGACGCTTGTCGGTGAATCCATTTAAATTATTCCTGGCATTTCTGGTGAAGCAGTGCTGGGTTCCTACTTCCTTGTTAGACGCTTGTCGGTGAATCCATTTAAATTCTTCCTGGCATTTCTGGTGAAGCAGTGCTGGGTTCCTACTTCCTTGTTAGACGCTTGTCGGTGAATCCATTTAAATTCTTCCTGGCATTTCTGGTGAAGCAGTGCTGGGTTCCTACTTCCTTGTTAGACGCTTGTCGGTGAATCCATTTAAATTCTTCCTGGCATTTCTGGTGAAGCAGTGCTGGGTTCCTACTTCCTTGTTAGACGCTTGTCGGTGAATCCATTTAAATTCTTCCTGGCATTTCTGGTGAAGCAGTGCTGGGTTCCTACTTCCTTGTTAGACGCTTGTCGGCGAATCCATTTGAATTCTTCCTGGCATTTCTGGTGAAGCAGTGCTGGGTTCCTACTTCCTTGTTAGACGCTTGTCGGTGAATCCATTTGAATTCTTCCTGGCATTTCTGGTGAAGCAGTGCTGGGTTCCTACTTCCTTGTTAGACGCTTGTCGGTGAATCCATTTGAATTCTTCCTGGCATTTCTGGTGAAGCAGTGCTGGGTTCCTACTTCCTTGTTAGACGCTTGTCGGTGAATCCATTTAAATTCTTCCTGGCATTTCTGGTGAAGCAGTGCTGGGTTCCTACTTCCTTGTTAGACGCTTGTCGGTGAATCCATTTGAATTCTTCCTGGCATTTCTGGTGAAGCAGTGCTGGGTTCCTACTTCCTTGTTAGACGCTTGTCGGTGAATCCATTTGAATTCTTCCTGGCATTTCTTGTGAAGCAGTGCTGGGTTCCTACTTCCTTGTTAGACGCTTGTCGGTGAATCCATTTGAATTCTTCCTGGCATTTCTGGTGAAGCAGTGCTGGGTTCCTACTTCCTTGTTAGACGCTTGTCGGTGAATCCATTTAAATTCTTCCTGGCATTTCTGGTGAAGCAGTGCTGGGTTCCTACTTCCTTGTTAGACGCTTGTCGGTGAATCCATTTGAATTCTTCCTGGCATTTCTGGTGAAGCAGTGCTGGGTTCCTACTTCCTTGTTAGACGCTTGTCGGTGAATCCATTTGAATTCTGCCCTTGATCAATAATTTGTTAAAATCTTTTCCCTACTGCTTCAATTTTATAGGCTTATTGCCGGTGGCTTTTAGGTCGTTTTTCTTCTTTGTGCTTGATTTAATGTTACTCAGCAACTTATTTAACTGTGCAACAGTGACCTTTCGCCCTATGGAAAATTCATTACTAATACTGTCCCAAGGAGGTTTTCTTTCTTTAATAGCAACTAGTAATTTAGATTTTTCCATTGCCACAGGATCATTGACTAATACATTTATAAAAAGTGACCGATCCAGGTCGGCATGGGCGAATATAGAAAATAATTTCGGGAGTGGCTGGGAGTATTTGGGGGGAGGGCTGAGACCATTTTGGGGGGTATGGAATATTATCAATTTAGATCTTGGAATAGTTAGCCAATTAAAATGATATTGCACCAAAAAGAAATTATTTTTTCTGACAAAAGTGTTATCATTTAATTTTTTTTTTTTTTTTTTTTTTTTTTTTTTTTTTTTTTTTTTTTTTTTTTTTTTTGGACAAATCTTTACCGATTTCGGAGGGGACTGCAGCCCCCCTAATAGGACCCATGCGTGTCGACAGTAGCATGAAGAGAGAGAGACAAGCAACATACCCTGACAGGAAGGAAGATGGATGAGACAGGGGAGGTAGGAATCCTAGCTGCAGCTAGGGGTTAGCAACAGCTACCCTTAGAATTTCCTTAGTTTATCAGGAGATGAGATTAGATCTTGCTACCTAGAAGTAGCTCTTGTTTATTCACTCCGTATTGAGGAAATGCTACATCTAAGGGCTAGATTCTACATGTTAGATTCTAGATTTTGTTCACTCCACCCAATGACTAAACCATACGTTGACAAAAGAATATTTTAGCTCTGAGTACACCTTAAAAGATAAATGGCAGCTAAACACTGTTGTGATGATATTTAGTGCGCTACATCTAAGAGAGGCTGGGCCATTCTTATTTCATAATGAAGGCGACCGATTCCAAGCAGCATTGAGAGCAGATTGTCGGAGAAGATAATGAGTCAAACTTTGAAAGGCGATAATCGCCATCCGTACCATCTTCAAATATTGCAGAATTTATTACTTAAAAATTAAGAAAAGATATTGAATTTTAGTAATTGGTTTCTTGAAAAAAATCCCAATGAGAATTTATTTTCTTTGAAAATTTTAATAAGTAAGTACAAAAGACCGCCACGCAGGAGCTACATAACTAAGCACTTTCCTCAGAATTGGGTGGGATCGCGTGCATTCCTGAATAATTTGCTTAAAATAACCTGTATAGATAAATAAAATAAAAACATAAATTGTTCTGCTCTTTTGCATTTGTTATGAGCAGCTGTTTCAATTATTAATTTCATTCCAGGGTTTTGTGTATGCGTGGTACTACACTACGTAATAAATGCACAAAACTTTTCAAGAATTCCGTCATGAGTGCAACCTCAATAGCTACATTCCTTCGGAGAAAAGTGCTAAAAATGAGAAATTGTTGTGTTTCTTGCTTTGTAATTTTATCCAAAACGAAGGAAAAAGAGCAAATCTCTAAAGGACTTTTTGTCTTAGTTTTTCGGTCCACTACACGCTCCCGGAACCCTGTATACATGTAATTCAAATATTGTATTATAAATAAGGCCGATATTATTTTTTATATTGAGTTAAATAAGATATGATCAAAATTAACGCTACTACATAATTTTATACAGCTTATTATTGCACGGACTTTAAAGTTACCCAGGAAACAACATGTGGAGGTAACCGTGCTTGTTTCTGTTGGGGAGTAAAAAAAAAGAAAAATACAACAACCACATAAAACGTTGGGTAAACAGAGACAAATACACGTTGAAAAGCATAAAACTAACAAATTTGAAGTTTTAACCACTTATCTCTTCGATTGACATCGCCCCACCGCCCGGGACAACTGTAACCGGCTGTACCCCCCATGTGGCGGCCCTGCCCACCGAACATTACAACAGAATCTTATTGTATTACATAGAACATGGCTCGATAATAATTAATCTTAATTAACATTCTAACCCTAATCCATATAATATTCTAATTCAGGCTAATCCATATTATACAATTCCTTCCTAATGCTATAAGGCTTATCCCTGTCAAGCATTAAATTAAATAAAAATAAAGTAAACAATTTCACTTCTGTAAACACTGATACTTTATTCAAGTGGTTCTAAGTAAATACTTTATTCAAGTGGTTGTAAGTAAATACTTTATTCAAGTGGTTCTAAGTAAATACTTTATTCAAGTGGTTGTAAGTAAATTCTTTATTCAAGTGATTGTAAGTAAATACTTTATTCAAGTAGTTCTAAGTAAATACTTTATTCAAGTGATTCTAAGTAAATACTTTATTCAAGTGATTCTAAGTAAATACTTTATTCAAGTGATTGTAAGTAAATACTTTATTCAAGTGATTCTAAGTAAATACTTTATTCAAGTGATTGTAAGTAAATACTTTATTCAAGTGATTCTAAGTAAATACTTTATTCAAGTGATTCTAAGTAAATACTTTATTCAAGTGATTGTAAGTAAATACTTTATTCAAGTGATTGTAAGTAAATACTTTATTCAAGTGATTGTAAGTAAATACTTTATTCAAGTGATTGTAAGTAAATACTTTATTCAAGTGATTGTAAGTAAATACTTTATTCAAGTGATTGTAAGTAAATACTTTATTCAAGTGATTGTAAGTAAATACTTTATTCAAGTGATTGTAAGTAAATACGTTATTCAAGTGATTGTAAGTAAATACTTTATTCAAGTGATTGTAAGTAAATACTTTATTCAAGTGATTGTAAGTAAATAATTTTAAAACGCCAAAATAAACAAACGCTTATTTTTGTTCAAAAGACCCATTGAGTTGGTATTCCTCCCTCGAATTATCAATACCTCTACAATACATAAAGTCCTATCTTAGATTCTGCCCCGACCACGCCGAACTTTGATAACAAGGAGCACAGGCCTTTGTCCCCCAGTAATACAGCTGTGAATTCTCTGCAGGGAAAATCAATTCCAATTCCCTCAGAAAATATTAACCAATTTAAAGGCTTAATTTGTAATTACGCGATAGGAAGAGTTGTTGGAAAACAGTAACACACGCTCAATCTGCCATTTAATTATCTTTAAATTGGTTCCGAATGTAGGGTTTGTTTGAGGATAAATAGAATCAAACATATTCCTCCGCTTTCATTAACATAATGTAATCAGCTGATTCCAGTGAATTTTAATTATAAATTCCCGATCGTCTGGATTAATTAAAGGTCCTGGAAGTTAATTATAAGAGATTGACTTATTATTATTTGTAACAGCATAATCGGCCACCGAGAAGTGAGTTTAGGTGACTAAAAGGCATATCTACAAATCGGTCTACCTCCCGATCCTAACTTATGGGAGCGAAAGTAGGATAATCCTGGATAAGCAAGCCAGCCGCATTACGGCAGCAGAAATGAAGTTCCTGAGGAGAGCGGTTGGAGAGACACGAAGAGATTGCATCAGAAATGAAAGGATAAGAGAACAGTTTGAGGTGACAGAAACTAAGGACCTTGCTCGAATCCCGGCAGCTTAAGTGGTTTGGGCACGTGTGTCGTATGGATGATGAAAGGGAACCGAAGAAAGTTTTAGAAGCTCGACCCTCTGGGAAAAGACCGCGAGGTCGGCCTAGGATTTCCTACGAGGAAAACATCCAGAAGATTTGGAGGGAAAAGAGGCAAAACCCTCCAGCAAATGAAGCAGTTTTGCAGGAACCGGAGGGAATGGCTGAATGGATGGACGCTAGTAATGGCACAAGAGGACGACAAAGAAGAAGAAGAAGAATTATTATCAATTATCTTATTTATTTTATTTTAGTTTTACACCATTTTGGTGATTAAACCTATTCAATATTATTATAGTATATTATTAGATTGGGGCGAGGTTAGCTCAGTGGCAGAGCACTGGACTAATATGCTGAAGGACCTGAGTTCAAATCCCGAGGAAGCACTTAAGATTTTTTCTTCTAGTATCTTCGGTGATGGGTAGAATTCGGCCTCCCTGACCGTCCCTAGGCCAACCCAGCCTTTAACTAATTTATTAATTGTTACCTTGCTTCTTATGATCCTAGCAGTCGAAGGAGCAAACGGGAAAATCAGGCGGCTGGAGCATACTACTGACCACACTATCTCCCTAGTGCGCCATATGGTCATGAATCAGGTACCTCTACAGTATCTGCCACTCAGGGCTCTCGTGGCCTGTTACGGGACTGCTTCTTTTTTTTATTATTAGATTAGTGGTCTATAAATGAGGTTATAATATAGTAAAGTTATCTTTGATATAGTTTTTTGTGTGTTCTTTGTTATTTGTCAGGTCAATGATTAACTAACATTACAAAGTAGCTTTGGTTATTTTTTTCTTTTTTAATATTATTGTATAATTGTGTGTCTATAAGGTATTTGATCCCTTTTTCAATATACTGGCTGCCCTCAGCAAGTAATTCTTTCAGATTGTACGGTAATTTAGGATTTGCCCTGAGTGTACAGTCTCTCAGAATATGTTTTGTTAATAAATCTGTATTGCAGTAGGTACAAGTCGAACTGTTCTGTCTGGGCATAATTTAAGAGTAAGTCAACCGAGTGTGGCCAATCCTGAGACGGCATAATATAACTACTTCCCGTTTTTTTGGCAGTAACTGGATGACCATTCGTGTGTAGTGTGCTTGCTTTCTCGAATCTTTATGTCAGTCGTGTTTCTTTGTTGTTGTTTTTTTTAACGGCGCATCAACTATTTGGCTATTAGCGCCAGGCTATCTACAGGTTACCACCCTTTTATAATGCCAACAGCACGTGGTCGGTCATCCATTCAGGTACTGCCGACGTTGCTTAACTTCGGTGATCTATGGGAACCGGTGCATTCAACGTGGCTATGGCCGTTGGCGTCAGTCGTGTTGTACAAGGTTTTATCGATGCGTAAAAAATATAATTACAAGTAAGCAACAATATCAAACCAACAATATCTTTTATGGTTGTTAAGAGTGCGGACCCCCCCCTCAATCTAAATATAGCGTTCGATAGGCGGTCTTGTTAATAATTTGGCAATTCCATGAGTTGTCATATTGAGCATCCAGGACTGACACATTTCAACTGTACATAAGAAGAGATAACCCGTAGGAACATCTGAGGGAACTATTTTACAGAAATTGTATTCCAGCCGGCAAGAGCAACACAGGTAGTATATTCTCCATTCTAGAAGACTTCGATGTTACATTGCAACACTCCAAACCTAATCATGTAATGAATCCAGTTAGATTATATCAGGCTGTACCGTATGAAATGTCAGTTTTGTTTACTTTGCGATTTAATCCTTTCCCTTTTTTATTTCATTATTTACAAACATCATTGTTATTCATATAGAATTAAAGCTCTTTTACTCCTATTATTTAATCAGTAACTTGCGTACTGTGTTGTGAGAACGATCCTCTGAGAAAAAAATAAAACTTAAATTATACGGAAATCCGTATTATTTTTCGTTATGAATTTAAGCTCGGTCATAGCGCTGCTGAGGCGTGTATGAACATTAACACAGTGTCCGGGGAGGGAACGGTGAATGAACGAACTGTTTACCCGTGGTTTTCCAGGTTTCGAAGTGGAAATTTTGACCTTGACAACGAGGAGCGAGGAAGACCAGAAACCAAGCTTGACAATGACCACCTGAAAGAAAGGGTTGAAGCTTGTCCCTCAAAAAGCACTAGCGAATATGCCAAAGAACTCGTTGTAGGAGCCACGACAGTTTCAAGACATTTGAAGAAATTCGGCAAGTCCAAAACTGACATTTCATACGGTACAGCCTGATAGCAGTTAAAAGATGAATTCTACAGCACGGATAGTCCAAAAGGCATTCTGCTGTATTCACAGTGAGTGTTCTTTTACATGACACATTAGGGAACTTTAGACCTAAGCAATCTGAATATCAAAATTTATTATGTAGAGATTTGAAGGGGTTGGGGGTTTAAGGGCAGAAAATTACAAGGTCATCACCGCCCTAAGACTACAGTGATATCGTGTACAGTGTAAGGTTAGATGGAAGAGAGTGAAATTTGTGTTTAACCCTTGAGTGGTCACCTATATATTACTTTCATTACAGGTCACCTCGGGTCATGACTTTTATTTATACCTTTTCTATATGAAAAAAGGAAATAATAGCTGCTTTGTGTTTATAATTCATAGTAAAATGTATTAAAATGATTTGTACATTGGTTTTGTATCTTTTTCAATGCTTTTAAATGAAAATAATTGAACTTGAAATTTAGTCTATGAAAACGCGTATATAAAGAAAATACATCAATTTCTTTCAAAAAGATTCAAAATTATGAATAATTTGTATTAGATACAATTAGGAAAAATGATTTTCATGGGAATTTTACACAAACAATTATTTCTCTCAGTACAAAAATGTTGAGTCTTTGGTACTCGAACACACAGAACACCTTTTCCTTTCATTCTCCCTGCTGGTGACTGCTTCTTCAGTCACTGGCAGAAAACCAATTCCCTCATCTTCTAAACAAGAATTGAGCCTTGTTTTCAAGGTCCTTGGTAAGGTTTGGCATACTGATCTGGCAGTTAGATGACTTGGGAGAAGTTGATGCCCGAGGTCAAAAATATAGGAAGGGTCATTTTGAAATTGATAGTTTTTTTTTGTAATTGATTTTGTTTAAAACCTATGACTTGATGCCCATAACATTCATCAAATCAAGAAATACATCTAAGGGCCATTTATTAGTTCGTCGTGAATCTCACAGTTACACAAGTGGTCACCTCGGGTCAAAACGGGTAAAATAAAAGGAACAATTATCAATAGCACTGCCAAATATAAACTGGAGTAAAGGAGGGGGAAAATTAGGAGGTAAGCATAAGGCTCAAGCGTGTGCTTGCAGGATTTGATATGAATCTACAGGAAATAAGATAGTGTCGGGTCACTATGACCCGACGTGACCACTCAAGGGTTAAGACAATGTTACTTTAAAAATAATTACCGTAGCATAGTTGTAAGAACCAAATACGTAAATCCGTACAAAATCACATAGTATACATTTAAAAATATGTTTAACTGATTCATTTATTAGTTATTATTATTACTTTATTTACATGTTTATTCATGTATTTTTATTTTTATCTTTATTCATTTTGTTTCTATTTTATTTTTATTTTTCATAATTGTTAATTTTTTGTTGTGTGTTTATTGTATTTATTTATTTTTAATTTTTTTATCGAAATATATATTATGGTGTTTACGATACATTTGATAAGACTATTAATTTCTACTATGACTATCAGATTAACTACATACGAATCTCCTACTACCACTAATACTATACTAATACTTACACTACAGATACTATACTAATACTTACACTACAGATACTATACTAATACTTACACTACAGATACTAAACTAGTAAAACTATTAATATTATAGACTCATCAGCAAGAGATACAGTCGCGCCTTTTTTTTAAGATCACATCAACTGTCGTTGAGAATTGAAAGGCGGCGGGATTTATAAATATCTGAGTAATTTTTTTTTTTTGGTCCATCTACATCTAGGTCATTAGCGCCGTCATCCAGGGTGCTGCGAGGAATTTTCCCAGCGAGCCCTGAGATGAGAAAATTCCTGCCGGAGGTGGGAATCGAACCCACCATCTACCACTTATGAATCCAAGGCGCTAGCCACTAGACCACGGGAGACCCCATATACCTGAGTAATGAATAATTTCTTATTATCTTAGTCTTAACACTAACTAAATAAGTCTATTATAAATTAAAAATTGAATATTTCTCTACAATCTCTTTGTAAGATATTGATCCCAGGAGATAATGATATTAGTGAGGATTTTGAATGATATTACGAATAAGACATTTTTCTTCTGCCTGTAATATCTAAGAGTAATGGCGGACCGAGGGTTCAGCTTGTTATTTCTGACATTCCAGCCAATGTCGAACATCGGGCCTTTCTCTTGTCAAATTTGTCGATTGAAGATGTCATGCTTTGGTTGCCCTAATTTATTATTATTGAGACAGCTCATTAGCTGGAATCGTCATTTGTAGTTCATTCCGAAAAATATGATGGTTCCAAAATTGAACTTCGGGCCTTATTGCGAAGATCACATCCAGTCCCTTGTGAAGTACGTTCGTAATCACAGAAACAGCTGTGATTACAGCCATAATCATAGAAAAAAATGTGATTACAGCTGTAATTGCAGAAAAATTAGTTGTAATTACAAATGTAATCACAGCTGTTTCTGTGATTACATTTGTAATTACAGAAGAAATTTGTGATTACAGCTGTAATTACAGAAAAATGTTGTGATTACGATTGTAATTATAACCTCAGGTGTGATTACAAGTGTAATCGTAATCACAGCTGTAATTACGATTATAATCGTAATCGTAATCATATCTCCTGAGTCTGTGATTATAATCGTAATTGTAATTATATCTCGTGAGTCTATAATTATAATCGTAATCGTAATCATAATTATAATTACGCCCAACTCTGCTGCCTTTTGGCTAATATAAAACTTCTAAGAATACTGTGAAACAGATACTAAGGAACAAATATGCAAAGGAACCAAAGTTGGACACTGACAACCAAAGGAACCACTGAAGTTGAAGAGGTTAACAATCGATTCAACAAGAATGAAAAGTCCCGGGGAAAATGAGATATTATTGCCGAGAGACATAAACTCGTTAAGACATAAAATGAAAATTCCATTTCTAGTTGAAGTTGTTTCATTTCTCAACGATATTAATGGCTGTGGTTTTATAGCGGAGGCAGAGAAGTAAAATGTTTCTGGCAAATTTATTACGCACTTAAAAAGGGGAAAATAAATTGTATAGGCTCAACATTGTGGGGGGGGCGTTGGGAATTTTTCAAGTCAGCTGATTCATTAAGGTTACAAGTTACCTGACAACAAAGATCTAAGGAAAAAGTTGGCCAGTTTTCGGGAGCAATTTGAGTTTTCACGAGAAGCATAGTTCCATTCCAATCAAACTTTTCTTGTTTTTCATTTCTTCTTCTCGCAGAGTATCAACTCCGGTGGTCCCCTTACGCCATTCAATGCCGTATACCTGGAGGTGGATGCCCTGAAGGTAAGGCTAATTATTATTATTATATACATGTATATATATATATATATATATATATATATATATATATATATATATATATTCTTTTTGATTTTAGGAGGCATGGGGTCGTTAAAGCAGTATTCTTGTCTTCATACTAATTTATTTAATAGGCCCGACATGTTTCGTGCATATTTTCGCAACTCTTCAGGGGCACTTCTTGCTAGAAAGTCCTCTCGTTACCATGTACTCGCTCTGGAGTCTGGCTTAATACTTAGCCCCTGAAGAGGTGCGAAAATATGCACGAAATATGTCGGGCCTATTAATTAAAGAAGTATGAAGACAGGAATACTGCTATGCCTCCTAAGATAAACAAGAATGTAGATATTTTGGGTCATCTACAAGAATAAATAACATATATATATATATATATATATATATATATATATATATATATATATATATATATATATATATATAAGTATATATACAGTGCTTAAGGAAGTGAAACTAGACCAAACATTTTGTTAAACCGTGCATGTTTCTATCTGTAGAAATGGTTCGGATATGATTATTTTAGCGAGAAATAAATGAATATTATTCATGGTGATATATATATATATATATATATATATATATATATATATATATATGTACATATATATATATATATATATATATATATATATATGTACATATATATTTTTTTTAACGATTTCAGCAAGCCTTGAATTAATGTTGAATGAAAAAAATTCCGTCATGCAGGAGCTGCATAACTAAGCACTTTCCTCAGAATTTAGGTAGTGTAGACTGCTTTCCAGAATAATTTGCCTAAAATATCCTATATAAATAAAGTAAAAACATAAATAGTTCTCTTTTAATTTTGTAATGAGTAACTGATCAATTATTAATTTTGTAATTAATATGCTTCCAGAGTTATGTTTACACATGGTACCTATTACACTACGTAATAAATACAAAAAACCTCATATTATCGTATTTTGATCCGACGCAGGAACAGGATACAGTCCCTTGCGAACCTACGTCTTGTGGGCTAATTCTATTGAAATATATTACAAAGTAACCTCCCTCCTAATGAACCGATTTAGTTTATTTTTACTCATGAATTACCCACGTCGTAATTACGACCGGTATGAGCATATTAGTAATTTGGGTCCGGAGTAAACCCCTCCCCCCCTCCTAATGAACCGATTTAGTTTATTCTTACAGCCCATTTTCCTCTATAGATTACCACTACGAATACTGAGTTTCGTCGAAATATAACAAACATTACGGCTGGTAGTGGCGAATTGGTATTGTGGGTCCAAAGTAAACCCCCTCTCCTGATGAACCGATTCAGTTTATTTTCAGAACACATTTTTATCTGTACATTACCACTAGGAATACTGATTTTTGTCGAACTATAACAATAATTATTGTTATATTATTGTAACGAAACGCGCTATACGACGTGGGTTACTCATGAGAAAGAAGAGTTGTAAAAATAAACTAAATCGGTTCATTAGGAGGGGGGGGGGGTTACTTTGTAATATATTTCAATAGAATAGACCGCCAGACGTAGGTTCGCAAGGCCGCCGCAAGGAGCGCTTTCTACCACTAGAGGGACTGTATCGTGTTCCTGCGTCGGATCAAAAGACATAGTCGGAAAAAATATGAAAATTTTTTGTATTTATTAATTAGTGTAGTAGGTACCATGTATAAACATAACTCTGGAAGCAAATTAATTACGAAATTAATAATTGAACAGTCACTCATTACAAAATTAATACTTTCCTTTGGAGGAAAGTGCTAAAAGAGAACTATTTATGTTTTTATTTTATTTATGTAGGATATTTAAGCAAATTATTCTGGAAAGCAGTCTACACTTCCCAAATTCTGAGGAAAGTGCTTAGTTATGCAGCTCCTGCGTGACGGACCTTTTTCATTCAACATTAATTCAAGGCTTGCTGAAATCGTTAAATATATATATATCACCATGAATAATTTTCATTTATTTCTCGCTAAAATAATCATATCCGAACCTTTTCTACAGATAGAAACATGCACGGTTTAACAAAATGTTTGGTCTAGTTTCACTTCCTTAAGTCTTGTATATATACTTATATATATATATATATATATATATATATATTATTTATTCTTGTAGATGACCAAAATATCTACATTCTTTTTGATCTTAGGAGGCATAGCAGTATTCCTGTCTTCATACTTCTTTATTTAATAGGCCCGACATATTTCGTAATTATAATTACGGCTGGCATGGTCAAATCAGTGTTTTGGGTCCGGGGTAAACCCCCCCCTTCCGGTGGACCGATTTTGATAGTTAACGAACTCGTTCAATCGTTTGCTAATTGAATGCTATATACCAAGTTTCGTGATGAAAAAACTAAAACTCTGGCTACCGTGTTAACAGACACACACATATATATATATATATATATATATATATATATATATATATAAATTTTGACGGGGGTCATTTTCGGTCTCTACTAGGTAGGATCGATAAAGATTTGAAGAAATTTTTCAAAAATTCCGTCATGAGTGTAACCTCAATAGCTACTTTCCTTCGGAGGAAAGTGCTAAAAGAGACTGTTTAAAGGTCAAGTTCGTTAATTAGCGGGATCCGTCCACCTGGGTATGAAATTTGCGCGAAAAACGTTTTACGTTAATATGGTTGCAGGTACTCTTTTATGGGTTTTCTAGTCTATGAGTGCAATCATTTGAAAACCCCACTTTTTATTATTCATCAAGATCAATAGATTAAAAAATGTGAAGTTTTTCAGTATTTATCAAGTAGTGTAGTTCTACACATACACAAAACTCTGGAAGTAAACTAATTATAAAATTAACAATTGATACAGTTGCTATTACTAAAGTATCATGCTTTACCGTATGAAATGTCAGTTTTGTTTACTTTGCGATTTAATCCTTTCCCTTTTTTATTTCATTATTTACAAACATCATTGTTATTCATATAGAATTAAAGCTCTTTTATTCCTATTATTTAATCAGTAACTTGCGTACTGTGTTGTGAGAACGATCCTCTGAGAAAAAAATAAAACTTAAATTATGACTTTACGGAAAACCGTATTATTTTTCGTTGTGAATTTAAGCTCGGTCATAGCGCTGCTGAGCCGTGTATGAACACATTAACAGGGCTTTTCCAGGTTTTGAAGAGGAAATTTTGACCTTGACAACGAGGAGCGAGGAAGGCCAGAAACCAAGTTTGACAATGACCACCTGAAAGTAAGGGTTGAAGCTTGTCCCTCCAAAAAATCTAGGGAATATGCCAAAGACCTCGGAGTAGGAGCCACGACATTTGAAGGAAATCGGCAAGTCCAAAACTGACTTTTCATACGGTACAGCCCGATAATAGAGAAGAACTATTCATGTTTGGCTTTAGGAGTAATGTTAACAAGAAAACAAGATAAGTAAGATAAGAAACAATTTTTGTTTTTTTTATCATTAATCTTTTTGAGCGTGGAAGAGGGCGAGTGTACATAAAGTAGAGGCGCCTGAAATCTAACTTTTCTTCAGGATTTAATTGTGGTAGGGGTTTTAATTTTTCACAGAGAAAATGAAACAATTGATATGGACTTTTAATTTTTTTTTAAGGAATACCAATATTAGGAACATGAACACCATCGAATAAAACTTTCATTAATTTTTGAGGTGGTCTGTTTTTCTTGTTTGTTTGAAGATGTTAATTGATTAATTCAGCTCTTAAATTTCATTAACTTATTTTGCTTACTATGAATTTATTATTCCCCCAGGATCAGGTCCTAAGAAATAAACATTGTACTTAGTGCATCTCCTTGCGGAACTCCAGGTATCTGGAGGATCGCATCAGACAAAGTTGCGCCAATTCTAATACGGATTCTTCTATGGGAAATATAAGTAATTAGGGAGTTAATAATGTTCCCTAGTAGGGGTTAGCCAGGGGTTACGTGGTGGTTAACTGGTGGTTAGCGAGGCGTTACCGGGGGGTTTACTGGGGTTGATTGGAGGTTAGCTGGGCGGTACCTGTGGGTTAGGTGAGGTTGATTACTGGTCAGCTGGGTGTTTCCTGGGGTTGATTGGACGTTAGATAGGCGTTACCTCAGGGTTTACGGCGGTGGGGGTTGACTGGATATTACCTATGAGTTTACTTGTGGTTGACTGGTGGTTAGCTGGGCGGTACCTGTGGGTTAGGTGAGGTTGATAGTGGTTAGCTGGGTGTTTCCTGGGGGCTTACTGGGGTTGATTGGAGGTTAGATAGGCGTTACCTCAGGGTTTACGGGGGTTGGGGTTGACTGGATATTACCTGAGAGTTTACTGGTGGTTGACTTGAGGTTAACTGGGCGTTATTTGGGACTTTACTAGGGTTGATTAGCAGTTAGCTAGGCGTTACCTGGAGGCTTACAGGGATTGATTGGAGGTTACCTAAGCGTTATCTGAGTTTTTACTGGGGTTGATTCACGTTTAGCTAGGGTTTGGTGGTTACCTAGGCGTTGCCTGGGTTTTTACTGGAGTTGGTTGGAGGTTACCTGAGGGTTTACAGTTGGTTGACTGGATGTTACCTGGGGGTTTACTGTTGGATGAATTGAGTTTAGCAGGGCGTTACCTGGGGGCTTACTGGGGTTGTTTGGACGTTGCCAGAGCAATGCCTAAATGCCTTTCCAACGTTGATCTGACTTGTTTATAATCGTATTCGAATAACAATTCATAGAGGTTATATACGTATGCACACCTTGTAATGAGGAATCCATCATTCAGGAAGATTGTGGAAACACAATTCTTGCAGAAATTATGCCATAAGAACCGAGAATGACAATACAGCTCCCGCTCCAAGGAGGTATGAAGGCTAATGTTTATGGATCTCTGTGTTTATGTTTGTATTACTCGAGTATTATTCTCTTTGTAACAAGTAGTAGAACCTCTTTGGCGGGAACATTCAGGGAAGAGATTCTCTTTGATGAATAGCCGCCATTATTCAGGCATTTTAATCTTCAATGAATGTCTTTCTTCAATCCTTTATTTAACATTTATTCCAAGGGCCTCAGAGATTTCTGTTCTTAGTGTCTTTCCTACCTTCTCATGAAATTTAGTGCCGTTTATTACGTCCACCATGTTATGCAATTCCCAAGTGTTGATTAGAAATGACAACTGTTCATAAATCATACGTTATAAAAAATCCAGTTGATTAAATGTTATATATATATATATATATATATATATATATATATATATGTGTGTATATATACACACACACACATAATGCCCAATTTACAATCCTTACAGAACCTCCACCCTACCAAACATTATAAACATCCCTCCTGAGATTTAAAAAAAAAAAGAAGAAAATCGTTACCATTAACACTTTCCTTGAAAACCTTTACATATCCATTCGGTTCTCCGAATGGAAAAAAAGGCTGACTTTATTAAATGCTTGCTGGCATTTCTTAAATTTTGGACACCTTTGGAATTATGTTTAATATATTTTACAATAGATATATTTTATCAAAAAAAATTTCCGCATATTTCGTGGATATTTACAAGAGCTAAGTACCTAATAAATTCTCTTTCGTTGTTTACCAGCACATTCGAACGGATAGGGCTATTAAAGAGAAAGGCTAAAAACATAGAGATGAGTGAATTGGAAATGCTTTAAATCCGTTCATTAGTCTAGATGCCTGTAATAGGTTTAGTCGGAAATATATTATCCAATTAGGCCAATCCATGACTATAAATTCAAGAGCCGATCGGGACCTTCTGAAAAAAGGACATTAAACCTAAGCGAAACGATGCTTTTTCTTCTTCGCCTCTGGATGTCAATCCTCTACATATTGGGGACGTGAAACTATAATTGAAGGGTTCGCTACAAAAACCAGACAAGTCCAAAAACTAAAACTTTCAGAAACTTATAAAAACAAAAAACGCGTAGCTTTATTTTTGTTGGATGAAATGAAATTTGCTTTTATACCTACTATTTTTCCACTAACAGCTTTGCATTGTATATATAACAAATACTTTTTAAAAAAAAAAAAAATTTTAACAGGACAGTTGAGAAAATAAAGAAAAAGTTATGGACCCTTCTGGTTTTTACAGAAATCTTAGTAACACAACATAATGAAGAAATATTTCTTACCATGAAATAATTTAATCCCCAAATAAGATTATTTATTATATAATCCTGACAAATTACAAATCATTTTTGAATGATAAATATTCTGAAAATAGCAGACAGGTCCAAGGAATAGTCTGTATCTTTGTGGGAAAGCGTTGGCCTTTTCTTGTTTTTGTAGAATCGCTAATAATTCACAATCATATGAAGGAAAAAAAAAATCAGTCCGTAACAGGCCACGAGGGCCCTGAGGGGCAGATACTATAGAGGTATCTGATTCATGACCATACGGCTTACTAGGGAGATAGATATTGTGGTCAGTACTATGTTCCGGCCGCCTGATTTTCCCCTTGGCCGCTTCGACTGCTAGAGTCATTAGCACCCAAGGTACCCATTAATAAATTAATTAAAGGCTGGGTCGGTCTAGGGACGGTCAGGGAGGCCGAATTCAACCCACGAACGAAGACACTAGAAGAAAAAATCTTTAGTGCTTGCTCGGGATTTGAAATCAGGCCTCTAGCTTACTAGTCCAGTGCTCTACCACTGAGCTAACCTCGCCCCCTCACACTCTTATAATGTGTTAATAAATCGGCCCACCGGAAGGGGAGGTTTTACCCCGGACCCAAAACACTAATTTGACCATGCCAGCCGTAATTTTTGTTATATTTCAACAAAACTTGGTATTCGCTGTGTTAATCTACCGAGAAAAATGAGATGTAAAAATAAACTGAATCGGTTCATTAGAATGGGGGGGGGGGGGGTCACTTCGGACCCACAATACCAATTCGCCAATACCAACCGTGATTTTTGTTATATTTCGACGAAACTCGGTATTCGTAGTGGTAATCTACATATAAAAATGTGTTGTAGAAATAAACTAAATCAGTCATTAGAAGGGGGGGGGGGGGGTTCACTTCGGACCCACAATACCAATTCGCCAATACCAACCGTGATTTTTGTTATATTTCGACGAAACTCGGTATTCGTAGTGGTAATCTACATATAAAAATGTGTTGTAGAAATAAACTAATTCGGTTCATTAGGAGGGGGGGGGGGGGGTTACTTCGGACCCACAATACCAATTCGCCACTACCAGCCGTGATTTTTGTTATATTTCGACGAAACTCGGTATTCGTCGTGGTAATCTACATATAAAAATGTGTTGTAGACATAAACTAAATCGGTTCATTAGGAGGGGGGGGGTTTACTCCGGACCCAAATAACTAATATACTCATACCGGTCGTAATTTCTGCTGTATTGTAACGAAACGCGGTTTAAGTCTTGGTTATCTCATGAGAAAGAAGTGTTGCAAAAATAAACTAAATCTATCTATCGGAAACGAGGGTTCTATGCCTTCTTCTTCTTTCTATGTTTCAATAGAATTATCCCGCCAGACGTAGTAGGTTCCCAAAGCCGCCGCTAGGAGCGCTGTCTACCACTAGGGGGACTGTATCCCGTTCCTGCGTCAGTTCAAAAGAAGAAAATATGAAGTTTCTTTGTATTTATTAAGTCTGGAGTACCATGTATATACATAACTCTGGAAGCAAATTAATTACCAAATTAATAATAGAACAGTTACTTATTACAAAAGTAAAAGAGAACTATTCATTTTTTTACTTTATTTATATAGGTCCTTTTAAGCAAATTATTTAGTAATGCAGTCTACACTACCCAAATTCTGAGGAATGTGCTTAGTTATGCAGCTCCTGCGTGACGGACTTTTTGTCTTTTGGGATAATTATTGGTTGTGTGCATTCTTATAATAAATCAAAGAAGTTCTTTATACGATTGCCTGAATTAACTCAACAGATTCGTTCCTAAAATTTTGTAATATGTCGAGTACAAATATTTTAATAATTAGTGAACTATTTTTGCAGCTTTGGATTTACATTTCGTTTTTCGCGTAATATATACCGTCTGAAGAGTGCAGCTAACCAACCTCAGAGTGGATGGGTGACCGGTTGTCTAATACCTCCTGCCTTTGACTTCCAACCTCTTCAATTTCCATGCAGCAGCCTTGGACCTCTATTGGATTGTCAACACAAATGGTTGAACACGGTTTCCAACCTGTTGACTTTTCCAAGACGATAATTTTCCATTAGCGGCATGTAAACATGGACTACGGTTTTGTAGATCGAAAATACACAAGAACCAACGGAAAGTGGCGGTGAATTCGATGGACCGTGTTAGAATCAATAATATGATTGGATCCTATTGACTCCCAATTGGATATGGAACTATATTGGACCATAAGCTCTCCAATATTGGCCCACTCAGAATAATTACAATTCTCCAGTCTCTTCGTACTCATTCCAATACACTTCTATTCATAGCGGGTTTCCTTCTTATGATTGGATACTACGCTCATTCGCGTCGATCTGATAAGAAACCCCCCCCCCGGGAGACGATAAGAAGTCTCACAGTTTTAGGGCTCACAGGTTTATATATATATATATATATATATATATATATATATATATATATATATATATATATATATATATCTGGTCTAGCGGGTGAAGTGTTTGGGTTCAAAACGTGGTATTATCTTATTATTGATATATTGACCTTGTTATTGTTAGTCTTTCTGTTTATTTTTTATTTATTAATATCTTTTTTTTTGCTTTATTTTATTTAGTTTTATTTTATTTATTGTTTTTTTATCTATTTGGTTATATTTGTAATAATTATATTAATTTATACTATTATATATTGTTATATTATCAGATATACTGATTTGTAAGGCTTTTTTTTTTAGTGTTATTTTTTTTTTATATTATTTTACTTTATTTATTTAATTATTTTTGCCCCTTCTTATATTCTTTATGAGGTACTCTGAAGACTGATGAGGACATATTATTGATTTAGGTCTTCCAGCAACTAGGCTTGTGTTGTTTTCAAGCCTAAATAACGAGGGTGAAGGAGACACCCAATTGTTAATTGACTTATTGCATTCTAGAATAATAGTAACAATTGTGTGTATGTATTGTATCTCCTAATAAATAAAAATAAAAAATAAAATATATATATATATATATATATATATATATATACATAGAACATATAGCCGGAGACTACTTGTTGCTTCAGGAGAGGAAAAAAGGGATGATTTGTTGTTTTCGAGGATATTTACCTCATTAGAGTTTCTTAGATTGCTGATTGTAAATCTGCTTTTATTTTTGGCGTAAAAAAATGTATAATGGTAGTTTACTTCAATTGTAAGCATATTTTTGAATTTATTTTATGAAATATAAATTATTGTTTAACGATTGTACTTATTCGTTAATCTATTCAGTAAAACAAATTAATTGGTGAATGAATCATCTGGATATCATTTTCTAAACTTGATATTTTATTTTATTTCTCAGCTCCTAAGGCGTATTGGACGGAACGCTCGGACACTTGTCGACTATTTTTCGATGTAGAATCACCAGAAAAAAATTGGTCCAAATCGGTGATTCCACCACTGTATACTCCCCTTGTTAGAATATTTGACTTTGGAAGGGTGGTTTCACCCCTTAAACGTGCGTTTGGGCCGATATAGAAAAATACGTATAGATTATATTCACGTGTTTCAAGATTCATAAAAATCGGATCCTGACAGTAGGGGATGTTCCTTGTCAGAGAAATGAGCTTAGATATGCAACTCCGTCGTCACGGAAATTTTGATAATGATTTTAAAAATCTATTATCAGTCTGTACATATCTCTTGACAGAAATTTAATTTAAAGAGTAAACCATCAAAGTAGGATTAACTTTGTAAAAAGTTTCGGGTGGTTTCCGTGGAACCATCGGTATGTAGTTAGAAACAACATGTCTCCTTGTCAAGTTTCTAACGAGAAATTTGTTGCAACTTGTTGTAAAGCTGGCGGTAAAATTTAATTGAATCTCAAGCCTTTTTTTTCCTGTTTTTCTAAAGTTTGCTATTGCGTCAAGTAGGTTATTCTGCCAGGAATGGGAAAGCTCGGGAAAATTGAAATTAAGTTTTTCTGCCCATTACAGTTCTCTATATCAGTTATATAAAGTCAGTTAATGTCGATATTAATAGCTATTCAAAAATAAACATAAATAAAAGACGATGTTATTTTAACCAGGCTTCGAATTGGACACACTCTACACGGAGAAAAAAACAGCCTGCCGGCAGCCTGAAAACTAAACCAGGATTCCACATATTTCAGCCTAAAATAGGATTCCACTAGTTAGAGTGCCCGCATTTTATAATAGACTGCTGGAATGCTAATTCTGCATCCTATAGTAGAGTTCTCACACCCAAAGCTAGCATCCAACAATAGAGTGCCCAGCACTCTACTTTCAAGTGCGTACTCCTAGACTTTAGATTGCTGGCACTCTGATACTGGCTCTAGCAGCCTACCCATATAGGCTGCGAGCATCCTGATGTTTGCTTCCTGTATCCTACCCCTATAGGCTGTTAGCATCCTATATGGATGGGTTACATTGACCCCATCCATATAGGATATATTTATTTGGGTGTAATTTACATATACACTTCTTAACAAGTAGATATTTACAAGTAGGTATGAGGTATACACTTTTTAACAAATATAGATATTTACAAGTATTAGGTATTAGGTACAATGTACTTATAAACAATATTGAACAAGTAGGTCTAGAAATAAAATATTTTTTTTTGTTTTCATGACACTTATAGCCGTATTCATAAAGCCGAAGAAAGTTGATTTCAGCATCTGTTCAAACAGAAACAAAAAGAAATTTTTATTAATAACAAAAGAAAAGTTGATGTTGTGTTTTAAATTAAAAAGAAACATAAATAGGCATTTTTTCTAGTTTAAAATGTCTCAGTAAATTCAAAGCTGCCAGGGAATTACAAAAGAAATATAAAATAAGGTTTTTGTCTATGGATATGATCATAAATGAAGGAACTCTAGAAACAGAATGGAAACCAAAATAAAAGTCTACTAATACAATTTTGAACTAATATTCTAGCCTTATTCTACGAACGTATACAAAAAGACTTCCATCAGTTCTCAGCTTACCAGGCTTATTGAACTCCATCTTCAGTTGGTTCTATACCCGTAGCTCCATGTTAATATATTCTTGAAAAACAAACACAACTTTCTTCATTCTATTGTATATAACATCTGTTTTTAAATTTAATAATAAAAACAAGAGCCTGAACTCTGTTCTGGCGGTACAGTCTGCATCCCGCTTTAGGCTTCCAATACCTGCTGACTTATATAGGATTCCTTAACTGAAAAGGAACTTAAATGTAGAATGCATACAGGCTCTTGTTTTTATTATTAAATTTAAAAACAGATGTTATATACAATAGAATGAAGAAAGTTGTGTTTGTTTTTCAAGAATATATTCCCTTAATATAACATGGAGCTGCGGGTATAGAACCAACTGAAGATGGAGTTCAATAAGCCTGGTAAGCTGAGAACTGATGGAAGTCTTTTTTTATACGTTCCTAGAATGCGGCTAGAATATTAGTTCAAAATTATATTAGTAGACTTTTATTTTGGTTTCCATTCTGTTTCTAGAGTTCCTTCATTTATGATCGTATCCATAGACAAAAACCTTATTTCATATTTATTTTGTAATTCCCTGGCAGCTTTGAATTTACTGCGACATTTTAAACTAGAAAAAATGCCTATTTATGTTTCTTTTTAATTATATAAAACACAACAACAACTTTTCTTTTATTATTAATAAAAATTTCTTTTTGTTTCTGTTTGAACAGTTGCTGAAATCAACTGTCTTCGGCTTTATGAATACGGCTATAAGTGTCATGAAAACAAAAAAAATATTTTATTTCTAGACCTACTTGTTCAATATTGTTCATAAGTGCATTGGACCTAATACCTAATACTTGTAAATATCTATATTTGTTAAAAAGTGTATACCTCTTACCTACTTGTAAATATCTACTTGTTAAGAAGTGTATATGTAAATTACACCCAAATAAAGTCTCATTATTATTACTCTGAATTTACCTTTGTTCTTTTTTATCCACATAATAAAGTCATCTCCCTGTAGGCTGCTATACTATATGGATAGGCTGCTAGAGCCAGTATCAGAGTGCCAGCAATCTAAAGTCTAGGGGTACGCACTTGAAAGTAGAGTGCTGGGCACTCTATTGTTGGATGCTAGCTTTGGGTGTGAGAACTCTACTATAGGATGCAGAATTAGCATTCCAGCACTCTATTATAAAATGCGGGCACTCTAACCAGTGGAATCCTATTTTAGGCTGAAATATGTGGAATCCTATTTTAGACTAAAATGTCCTATTTCAAAATACTGGCACTGAGTCACAGATTTCAGACTGCCGGCAGCCTGAAAGTAGATGCGAGCAGCCTGTTTTTTTTTCTCCGTGTACTTACCCATTCGTACTTACTAGAAAGAAAGGACAGGCCAACTTGTAAATACTGCAATGAGAATCTGACAGTTAAACATATACTTACAATCTGCAGACTAGACCTGGGCAATACTGGAATAATTTATTCCTTGAATAAATAAAATGGTTATTCCTGAAATAATTATTTCCGGAATAATGGAAATTCTTTAAATGTTATTTCATAGTTAAATAGAACAATCTTCATCAGATAACTAGATGTATTTATTCCTTGAATAATTATTTGAAAATTTGATCATTCTTTGAAATAAATCAACATAATTGTAAAAGCTTTATTTCTGAAATAACTATTTGATAAATGATATTTCAGTATTTTTTATTCATGAAATAAATTATTTCACTCAGACGCAAAATAATTATTCCCGAAATAACTTCATCATGAAATAACGTTTGTAATGGATGAGAATAATGCGAATGGTTAATACTACCATCAAAACACGAGTTAAGGAGATAATCCTTTTAACATTATTATTGGGGTCTCTCCGTGGATTCGATTCCCGCCGGCAGGAATTTTCTCATCTAACGGCTCGTTGAGGAAAATTCCTCGCTGCAGTCTGGATGTTGGCGATAATGGCCCTTATGTCGATGGGTCGTAGAAAAAAAAAAGCGTTGCTAACGTGTTAAATCAGTCTTCAATTTTTCTTTTCTTTTTTAAGCCTTATCGACATCTAGGCCATTATCGCCAACATCCAAGGTGGAATTTTCTCAACGAGCCGTTATATGAGAAAATTCCTCCCTGGGAAAAAAAAAAAAAAATGAAGACTGATTTAACACGTTAGCAACGCAATTTTTTTTCTACGCCCCATCGACATCAGGGCCATTATCGCCAACACACCTCAATGAGGCTTCACAGTAAAACATGTATTTAGAGGATTTTTTTGCATAAATTAAGATATCAAAATATATTATTACATGAAATAATCGTTTCGGGAATAAATATATCATTAATCATGAAATAATTATTTCCGAAATAATATTTTAAAAAATTCTAAAATAAATTATTTCTGAAATAATTTGTTAAGGTTATTTCATGATTTATTCCGAAAATATTATTTCAAATAAATTATGCCCAGGTCTACTGCAGACAACTCATTAACTTAAATATGCCCCACGACTTGCTGACAGAAGGTAGCCCACACATCCATACAATACTCAAATATTTAAAAAACTCACAGTTATACACCAAGCTGTAAATAATTCATTCGACTTTCACAAAGAATATTTCGAAATTTCATATTTTAATCCAATTATTACTTAAGTTTTATTTATTTTGTTTATTTTTTTTTTTTTTTACTTTCTTCTTTTTCACGTTTTTGTGAAGCTTTATGTTTCTAATTTATTCATTTACCATTTGCTTGATGTTTCTTTCTTTCTTTCTTTTTTGTTGATTTTTTGAAGTAACATGAAATGAGTTGGTCGCCAATGTTGCAAACCTCAAGAATCAAATCAAATCAAATAAAAGAAAGTCCGTCACGCAGGAGCTGCATAACTAAGCACTTTCCTCAGAATTTGGGTAGTGTAGACTGCTTTCCAGAACAATTTGCTTAAAATATCCTACATAAATAAAATAAAAACATGAATAGTTCTCTTATAAATTTGTAATGAGTAACTGATCAATTATTAATTTGCTTCCAGAGTTATGTTTACACATGGTACCTATTACACTACGTAATAAATACAAAAAACCTCATATTATCGTATTTTGATCTAACGCAGGAACAGGATACAGTCACTCTAGTGGTAGAAAGCGCTCCTTGCGGAGGCTTTGTGAGCCTACGTCTGGCGGGCTTTTCTATTGAAATATATTACAAATTAAACCCCCGCTTTCCGATTGACCGATTCAGCTCATTTTTACAACACTTCTTTCTCATGAGTTACCCACGACGTATACCGCGTTTCGTTACAATACAGCAGAAATTACGACCGGTATGAGTATAATAGGAATTTGGGTCCGGAGTAAACCCCCCCCCCCCTTCTAATGAACCGATTCACTTTATTTTTACAACACATATTTACCTGTAGATTACCACTACGAATACCGAGTTTCGTCGAAATATACCAAAAATCACGGCTGGTAGTGGCGAAATGGTATTGTGGGTCCGGCGTAACCCCCCCTCCTAATGAACCGATTTAGTTTATTTTTACAACACATATTTACCTGTAGATTACCACTACGAATACCGAGTTTCGTCGAAATATACCAAAAATCACGGCTGGTAGTGGCGAATTGGTATTGTGGGTCCGGAGTAAACCCCCCCTTCTAATGAACCGATTTAGTTCATTTTTATATCTAACTTTTCTCTATATATTACCACTACGAATACCAAGTTTCGTTGAAATATGGCAAATATTACGGCTGACAAGTCAAATTAGTGCTTTGGGTTCGGGGTAAACCCCCCCTTCCGGTGGACCGACTTTGGTGGTTAACGAACTCGTTCAATCGTTTGCTAATTTAATGCTATATACCAAGTTTCGTGACGAAAAAAGAAAAACTCTGGCCGCTATCGTGTTAACAGACACATATATATATATATATATATATATATATATATATATATATATATATATATATATATAAATTTTAACGGGGGTCATTTTCGGTGTCTACTAGGTAGGATCGATAAAGATTTGAAGAAATTTTTGAAAAATTCCGTCATGAGTCCAACCTCAATAGCTACTTTCCTTCGGAGGAAAGTGCTAAAAACAAAAAAAAAAAAAAACATTGAAATATAATTTGCTGAATGTAGATAGGGAGATAGTACCAATAATATTGTTAGGGGTTGTATTTTGAGTAGATTTTGAGACCTATATGAGTTTGGGGGATAAATGTATTTTTTTGGAGTAATGAGCGTTCTATCTGAAAATTTAGAGGAGCTACTCAATCTTTTGTCTATTTTAAAAACTACAGGATTTTTTTAGAGAAAAACTGTGTTTTCGGGATTTGTGATCAATGTATCGTAAATAACGAACACATTTTTAGAATCTACTTTAAATTTCCAATAAGAAACACCCGTTATTAAAATATTTCCTTGTAAATTAAGGGCTATATTCAAAGCCATGTTGATGAGAATGTTTAATATTAGTGTTTTATTAAATTATTCAATATTTTATTAATCAGCTATTTTTAGACTTAGAGGTTTGCCTCCACCTCAAAAGTTGCATTATTTAATAAGCTTCATAATTATACCTCGTAGTTTTTGAAAAAAAAACTATTTAAATATATTTTTTCCTGAATCAATGTCAAACCCTATAAATGGCCTTTAGAGTGAAGGAGCCATTCTGAAAAAAATTCATTAATTTCACACGATGATGGTGATGTCTTATCCTTGCCACACTACATAACTTTTATGCCACAAGTCCATCTACCAAATATTAACTCACTCTGGTATCAAATGAATGGTTGCCCAGCTGATAATGGACGAGTGGTGACGCATAAATGTAGTTTTTTGGGATGTCTGTAGTATTTTTTTCCCCCTATCTTAAATTATATTATTTTACATAGCTACTTAATAACTAATATTATACTACTATACTACAACTACTTTTTACAAGCAGGGATTGAAACAGTTATTTTTTTGTCGAAAAAGTTAAAATTTCACTGTTAAAAAAGCTTTTATTTTATAAGTTGAAGAAACATTATGTGAGAGTTTTAAGAGTAAAAGTTATTTTGAAACTGCTAAAACTAGGTACATGAAAATAAACCTTAATTTTCAGTTTTTTCGTTTTCATGAAAACAAAACGTTTTCAGTTTTTTAATAAGAATTTTAGGGTTTCGTTGGTTTACAATACCTTGAATACAGGGAAGAAAGAAAATACACACTTCCATAGGTATATTAACTAGCACTTATCCTACACTCAAGTAAGTGTTGTAAGAGCCTTTTCAGCACTAAAGTATATATTAAATGATTATAAATATCTAAATGCCACAAACCTACAGGATATATTATTATTGAAATTTAATTAATTCTTCAAAATAATCGAAATGTTCTTCATTTAAAAATTTATTTTTTGCTTAACCCTTTAACGCTCAAAACTCTCCTTTAAAAAACAATTTTCTTTTTTTTTTTTTCATTTTTCCCCTGCCAATCAGTAATTATTGTATTGAAAAAAAAAAATATGGTTCCAAGAAATGTGATAGATCTTACTAATTTCTGAGCCCCTTCACAACCTTCAAAGGCTGAGGGTCTTAAGTGGGACATATATGTCCCTCTGTGCGTTAATATATTTTCTTTAAAATTTTTCCTATTAATTATTTTAATAAATATTACTTAAAACTTTTATTTCAAGTTAAAAAATAGCAGTATTTTTTTTTTTTTTTTTTTTTAAAAAAAAAAGGTTTAAACCCAAAAAGTTATTTACAAACTTTTACTTTTTCAACATGAAAATAAAAGTGATTTCAAATTATTATAATTATTTTTATTTTCATTTTTATGAAAGGCTTAAGCTAATGAATGTATGTATGCATGAATGGGGTTTAAGGACGAAGAACGTCAAAGGTTACCATCGTCCTGTAAAGTGTTTTTCAATGAAAATTGATTAAGCTAATGAATGTATGTATGTATGAATGGGGTTCAAGGACGAAGAACGTCAAAGGTTACCATCGTCCTGTAAAGTGTTTTTCAATGAAAATTGATTAAGCTAATGAATGTATGTATGCATGAATGGGGTTTAAGGACGAAGAACGTCAAAGGTTACCATCGTCCTGTAAAGTGTTTTTCAATGAAAATTGATTAAGCTAATGAATGTATGTATGTATGAATAGGGTTTAAGGACGAAGAACGTCAAAGGTTACCATCGTCCTGTAAAGTGTTTTTCAATGAAAATTGATTAAGCTAATGAATGTATGTATGTATGAATAGGGTTTAAGGACGAAGAACGTCAAAGGTTACCATCGTCCTGTAAAGTGTTTTTCAATGAAAATTGATTAAGCTAATGAATGTATGTATGTATGAATAGGGTTTAAGGACGAAGAACGTCAAATGTTACCATCGTCCTGTAAAGTGTTTTTCAATGAAAATTGATTAAGCTAATGAATGTATGTATGTATGAATAGGGTTTAAGGACGAAGAACGTCAAAGGTTACCATCGTCCTGTAAAGTGTTTTTCAATGAAAATTGATTAAGCTAATGAATGTATGTATGTATGAATAGGGTTTAAGGACGAAGAACGTCAAAGGTTACCATCGTCCTGTAAAGTGTTTTTCAATGAAAATTGATTAAGCTAATGAATGTATGTATGTATGAATGGGGTTTAAGGACGAAGAACGTCAAAGGTTACCATCGTCCTGTAAAGTGTTTTTCAATGAAAATTGATTAAGCTAATGAATGTATGTATGCATGAATGGGGTTTAAGGACGAAGAACGTCAAAGGTTACCATCGTCCTGTAAAGTGTTTTTCAATGAAAATTGATTAAGCTAATGAGAAAATAGAATGTCTTGATGATAGGACGTGAAAATTCCGATTTGCAACAACAGATGAGGATCTCAAGAAGTTTTAAATATTCCTATGGTGATGGACTGACTAGTAAAATGTCTCTTATCTAAACATCAAGCACAGAATTCAATGTTTTCGTTTCAAAATTCAAAGTTCAACTTCAAAAGTTTGGATTTGAAGTCGAATAAACCTTTAAGGCAAGAAAAAATTAATTATACAGAAGAAACGCTGGAAAACTGACTATTTTCTCAGGAGGGAATGGTTTTTACAATCTAGAATTTAATGAATGTTTTTCAGAAATATTTTCTTTTTACAATTTCAATTCATCTAAAATGCTCTGTCGGGTTAAAAGCGCGTTCCAGAATGATTTCCCCATAATTTTTCTATGAATAGACCTTTGATGTTTTCCTTAAGGGCCCCCGCGTCATTTGCGGAAGTAAAACTGTTTTCCACCAAGACTTATCAAAAAGCAAAATAGTTGTACAAATAGAAAAAATACGGTAAAATAAATTAAGCTATTGAAAAGTAAATAAACTAATATAATAGTAATCTATACTGGGCGTGGCCAGTATCTGATTGGGTGACCGACCACGTGCTGTTGGCATTACAACAAAAGGGGGGCAACCTGTAGATAGCCTAAATGTTGATTTTAACACATAAAAAAAAATCTCCATATATTAATTTATGTAAAATTCAGCTGTCTGTCTGTCTTTCTGTTTGTTCCTTATACAATTCCATACCGTTTGAACGATTGTGACCAAACGTGGCACACATATAGGTCTTGGTACGCCATAGGCTAGGTCAAAATGGTCTACCTCTGCATTCTCGTGTCTAGTTGCCGATAACTGCAAGGTTCCAGGAAAAAAAATTCTATAATTTTTATTTAGTCTACTTACTTCGTTAGCACAATTTATATATACTTATAGGGTAGTAAAATAAAAATAACCTGTGCATAAGTGAGGCAGAGTACAGCAATATAAACTTTGATAAACATGTGATATACCAAGAAGATAAAAATATATATTAGAGGAATAAACCACAAAGGCGCACATATACTAAAAAGGTTATATGTATATTTTACAAGGATATAGGTATTACACATGTTATTATTTCAGGAATATGTGGTTAGGAGGTTTATGGAGCTATCTTGTTAATGCATTATTATTATATTTACCTATATACTTAATTAAATTCCTATATTAATATTGCAATGGTAAAAAAATGTTACGGCCTAGTGTTCAAAAAGGTAAAATTTGGAAGGGTTTCAACACCGCCATGATTTTGTACGACCCATAAACTTTTTTAATTATTTTGGAATGGTGTCAGCAGCGCAGTGCCGCTCGTATACGCCTAAAAATGTGTGAAACGCTCTGTTAAGCATTTCTTTACCGAAAATCCATCCCTGATACATATATATAATCAACGAGTTGGATTGTCTAGTGTTACAATATAATCTTGAGCGAGCTTAGCGAGTGGTAACGCATAACAATTGCGCCTTGAACATAACTGCTACGCGTTTTCGCTCGCTCAAGGTTACATTGAAACTCTAGTCAACCCAAATCGTTGATAATCCTTTCGCCATATTGGCAAAAACTCAATTGACGTCTTGATCCAGATTTCCGACCTGGTGATGATCCAGATCTCTGAGAGCTGGTTGTTTGCGTTGAAGCTAATACGTAAGAACATTTTATATTTATTGATCATAAAATAATGTAGAAAACTGAACTCGGAGTAGGTGTACACTAGTTTGAAGCAGGAGACTGATTCTCTCTAGGAGTAGGTGTACACTAGTTTGAAGCAGGAGACTGATTCTCTCTAGGAGTAGGTGTACACTAGTTTGAAGCAGGAGACTGATTCTCTCTAGGAGTAGGTGTACACTAGTTTGAAGCAGGAGACTGATTCTCTCTAGGAGTAGGTGTACACTAGTTTGAAGCAGGAGACTGATTCTCTCTAGGAGTAGGTGTACACTAGTTTGAAGCAGGAGACTGATTCTCTCTAGGAGTAGGTGTACACTAGTTTGAAGCAGGAGACTGATTCTCTCTAGGAGTAGGTGTACACTAGTTTGAAGCAGGAGACTGATTCTCTCTAGGAGTAGGTGTACACTAGTTTGAAGCAGGAGACTGATTCTTTCTAGGAGTAGGTGTACACTAGTTTGAAGCAGGAGACTGATTCTCTCTAGGAGTAGGTGTACACTAGTTTGAAGCAGGAGACTGATTCTCTAGAGGAGTAGGCGTACACTAGTTTGAAGCAGGAGACTGATTCTCTCTAGGAGTAGGTGTACACTAGTTTGAAGCAGGAGACTGATTCTTTCTAGGAGTAGGTGTACACTTGTTTGAAGCAGGAGACTGATTCTCTCTAGGAGTAGGTGTATACTAGTTTGAAGCAGGAGACTGATTCTCTCTAGGAGTAGGCGTACACTAGTTTGAAGCAGGAGACTGATTCTCTCTAGGAGTAGGTGTACACTAGTTTGAAGCAGGAGACTGATTCTCTAGAGGAGTAGGCGTACACTAGTTTGAAGCAGGAGACTGATTCTCTCTAGGAGTAGGCGTACACTAGTTTGAAGCAGGAGACTGATTCTCTCTAGGAGTAGGCGTACACTAGTTTGAAGCAGGAGACTGATTCTCTAGAGGAGTAGGCGTACACTAGTTTGAAGCAGGAGACTGATTCTCTAGAGGAGTAGGCGTACACTAGTTTGAAGCAGGAGACTGATTCTCTCTAGGAGTAGGTGTACACTAGTTTGAAGCAGGAGACTGATTCTCTCTAGGAGTAGGCGTACACTAGTTTGTAGCAGGAGACTGATTCTCTCTAGGAGTACGTGTACACTAGTTTGAAGCAGGAGACTGATTCTCTCTAGGAGTAGGTGTACACTAGTTTGAAGCAGGAGACTGATTCTCTCTAGGAGTAGGTATACACTAGTTTGAAGCAGGAAACTGATTCTCTCTCTATATAGTAGCCCTCGATGCCAGACGGAATCGAAGGCCCCCTTCAGGCCCAAGAACAAGCCAGCTGTGTATTCTATGGCTTCAAACCCTTTCACTATGATCTCTGCAACCCTCTGTGCTTTCTGCGTAGCGGAGTGATGGTGCCTGAAGCCAAATTGATGAGATGGAATGGTGGAGGTCACTTCTAGGTTTTGTCGTAGCCGTTTTTCCAAGCATTTTTCAAGTAGTTTGCCGAGCGTACACAACAAACTAATTGGGCGATAACTGGCCGGGCTGTGCTTTGGATTCCCCTCCTTGTGAAACATGAGTACTATCGCGTTCTTCCAGGCCTTTGAAAAGTACCCCAGTCTCAAGCAGGCGTTGAAGAGTCCGACCAAATGGGCAATCGTCTTCCTCGGCAGCTTTTTCAGAAGACAGTTCGGAATCTGATCCTCGCCTGGTGCCTTCCGGTTCTTCAGTTTTCTGATATAGCCTTTTAACTCCTGTGGTGTAATGTAGTCAGTATGCCTGCTGTCTTCTGTCATGGGTTCTCTTAAGAATGCGTCCACTGTTCTATCAGTCTCAGGGTCGTCCCTGTCAAGAGGTCTCACTACAGTCTGTAAGTGGGTAGCAAACAACTCACATTTCTCGTCGTCAGTAGTCGCTGTCTGTTGGTCTGTTTTCAGGACAGGGAGAACGGGACTCTTTCCTAGGATCCTCCTAGTTTCCCTCCAAAGACTGTTGTCACCTGGGCTTAAGTCAGAAACATAGGATTTGTATCGCCCAGCCTTGACAGAAAAAATTGTAATTTAGCATGGACAAACCCTTTTGGATGTAAACAATCCTAAGAAAGGATTTTTTGGTATTCAAATTTTTAAGTATTTTTAGAGGTGTTTGAATTTTTAGTTGGTTAGAGCTGGCAAGCCTAGGCAGCATGCGTAGCTATGACGATAACAGAACAGCTGTTATTGTTACACATATTATAGTCTTCTGGTATTGACCGTGTCACAAATTTCTTGGCCGACGTTTCGCTAGTCATACTGCCAGCTTCCTCAGGGCTTAGTCTGAAAATGAGGATGTTCTTCTAGTTCTTCTGTATAAATACTTCTCTTTGTATTCATCCGCGGGCGTAGTCTGCTCTTCCATGTTGGTTGGTCAACCAATCAGGGACATGGAAGAGCAGACTAAGCCCTGAGGAAGCTGGCAGTATGACTAGCGAAACGTCGGCAAAGAAATTTGTGACACGGTCAATATCAGAAGTCTATAATGTTTGTAACAATAACAGCTGTTCTGTTATCTTCATAGCTACGCATGCTGCCTGGGCTTGCCAGCTCTAACCAACTAAAAATTCAAACACCTCTAAAAATACTTAAAAATTTGAATACCAAAAAATCCTTTCTTAGGATTGTTTACATCCTAAAGGGTTTGTCCATGCTAAATTTCAATTTTTTCTGTCAAGGCTGGGCGATGAGAGTCAGTGAGTAAATGGTATTTGACAAATATATAGTAGATATTCTACACCAGGAGGCCTGGTGGCCATGAGTTTTAAGGCGTGAGCACTTAATACGCCGTGCCAAAGGTCGTGGGTTCAATTCCCACTAGGGGTGGTGGCTCTTCTTTTGAAAAAAAAAACCCGTATCCTGGCTAGAAGAAAGTGCTGACCTATATATAACTCGTCCTAAAATTCTGAGTTAATTATAATGGACGTTAAAATTTAAATAGGAGAAAAATACCTTTACAATGCTAGGCTGCTTTCCTTCCAGTCTCTTTTAGATCTGAAACATAAAAAAATAAGTTATAATTGTTTAAAATAAATATCAAACTGATATCATAATATTAATAGTAAATATCAAAATGTATCGTACTTTCATGTTACACCAAGGAGAATAAAGTCTTCTATAGATTTTTTTTATTCAGGGTATTTTCAGTTGGAAAATCGATTGAAAAACCTGTCTAGGTTATATTTTTAACATATTCCTAGAAAATGAAGAAGAAGAGTTTTTAACAAAATGGAAAGAAAACAAACTAAAAATTAAAAATAATAATAAATAACTCATCAAAAATTAAAATAAAATGTCTTGAAGCAACCCGGCTTCGTGAGTGAGTGAGTGAGTTTTTCCTTTAATAACGTCTTCATATCTATCATCCTGCAAAATTTCAAGTCTCTAGCATCTTGGGAAGTGCCTAATAATTTTGATGAGTGAGTGAGTGAGTGAGTCCTGTAAATCCCGATTTTCGATCGCTTAGATCTCAGAAACTATTCGATGAAGAATTATGAAAATTTCCAGTCTTACTCACATCTAGTAGTATAATACCTGTGTAAAATTTCATAACTTTGTCTTTACCTGGTTGAAAGTTACGAGAGGGTAAAAATCGGCTCTAAGACCTCCTGTAATATATACACAGTATGCTTAGGCCGGAACTTGGCCTGGCGCACTACCGTTCGCCTAGATAACTAAATCTCAAAGAGAAGTATGATTTTAAGTGCCTTTAGAGGAAGGTGACAGGAAATTACCCCATCCTTCAAACGTTCGCTCTTGGAAACACTATAAGTGGCCCCCACACTGGCAACAATTTTGAGCACAAATATTGAACTTATTTTTGTACAAAATATTGAATGGTCTTGGATCCCTCACACTACACAAAAATATTGCACAAATTTGTATAATTGTATAACGGCCGTTATTATTTTAAGGCAGTTCAACCACTTGGGTCATTGTTGCCTATATATATATATATATATATATATATATATATATATATATATATATATATATATATATATATATACATGCACTTGAAAATGCTTTGACATAAAAGTTTAGAAGAATGTATTATTTGAATCAACATAATTAATCAGACCAACTTGTAAATACTGCAATGAGACTCTGACGGTTAAACATATACTTACAAACTGCAGACAACTCATTAACTTAAATATGTCCCACGACTTTCACGACTTGCTGACAGAAGGTAGCCCCCACATCCATAGACTACTTAAATATTTAAAAAACTCACAGTTATACACCAAGCTGTAAATAATTTATTGGGTTTTCTCAACGAATATTTCGAAATTTCATATTTTAATCTAATTATTACTTTAGTTTTATTTTGTTTATTATTTTTCTTTTCTTACTTTCTTTTTTTCAAGTTTTTGTTAAGCTTTATGTTTCTAATTTATTCATTTACCTTTTGTTTGATGTTTCTTTCTTTTTCTTTTTTTTTTTTGTTGATTTTTTGAAGTAACATGAAATAAGTTGGCCGCCAATGTTGCGAACCTCAAGAATCAAATAAAGTAAAAATATTTAATCAAATTAATCCGTAGAAGTTTGTTCTGTAAAGTCTGAAGTCTTTTGATGTTCGTCGTGTTTGTTCCATGCCACACGGGGCAGGCGTAAGTCAGTATTGGGAGGATCATGGTCTTGTAAAGTAGTGTTACTAGTGAAGGTCGAAGTGATGTTTTTCTGTTCATCAGTGGGTATAGTTCTGAGAGTCTGGAGTGTGCCTGTCGTAATTTTATGTTAATGAGTAATTTCCAAGTAAGTCGAGTGTCAAAGTATAGCCCTAGATACCTCACTCCCTGGTCCTTCGGGCTCCAAGGAACCCGCTAGCGGGAGCTACCGTCATCGGCGAATAATCGCATCTGTTGCCCCTACCTCTTTGTAAGAGACTGAGAAGTAAGGTTTCGTTGTGCGCTGGATAAAGCCGGTAGACCTTACTCCTTGAAAACCAGGAATGGCAAATCTTTGCAGTTTTTCGTGTATCTATTTTGTGAACAATGTAACATTTTAATGTTATACTGTGCGGGCTGACTTTTACTGCAATAAAAACCTCTGAGGGCATGCCCACACTACGTTTACCTAAGGTAATGAGTGCACTCATCACTGTATTTACACAAGAATTGCATGCTACTTATTTATTAAGATTTTCTACTTTTTTCTCATTATATATATATATATATATATATATATATATATATATATATATATATATATATATTGTAATGATATATTACATTCACGAAAATATTTTTAAATTCAAATAACCATCGATATTTTGAAAAGCCCGCGCAAATCACAAACCATATGTACAAATAACATTGTATTATATACGATCAAAATTAATAATATTTTTGGACAATACTGATGTACAATATATCCATATTAAATGTACATTCAGATAACAATAAATTAATTATTTTGTATGGCAAAAAACAATTGTTATCTTTATATATAACCCAACAAACTGCGGAAGTTGAGAAGCAAGGACGCTAAACTTTCCCGCTTGCTCGAATGGCGTCAGTGCAGTCTAGTCCCAGCAGCGATAGAGAGAAGGCGTCCGTCGAATTCCCGCATTCATGGACTGAGGAACTGGGGTCCGTACTCAGTTAATTACAGCAGTCTAGTCTTTTGGTTCTCAGCGTTGGCCGAAGTCAGAGCTCTCCTCCAAGGAATACCGAATGTATTGAGATTTCGTTGGAAGCGGATTGATTTAGAGGTAAGAATTGTTTTTGTTGTAGTTTTCAATTATTTTATTATTGTTTGCATGTAATTTAATATTGTTTGTATCTCAGAATTGTCTGGAGATAAATGTTATATAATTTCATTCACTCGGAACTTTACCCCCTGAGGTTAAGTCAAACTCATAATAAATCTTATTAAAATAATTAAAATATGTTTATTTCTTTTTTTAAAAATTAATCATAACATTTAATGGCGACCCAACGTGGCGTAATCTTTTTATAATAATTTATCATAACATTTAATGGCGCCCAACGTAGACGGCCGAGTGAATTGAAGTTAAAAACGTTAAATAAATATCTTTAATAACAATAAATTTTAAATAAAATAATAAAAAGTAAATAATGGATGATGCAACTGAAAATCGATTGTATAGAAATGGCGGCAGCTCGTTCCAGGATCTGCTACCGCGTCACGAGGATATGTTAGATAACAGGAATCATACTTCCGAAAGGGATAATGAGATGCATCCTCAAGGCTTAGAAGAAATGATGAGGTTATTATTAGAACAACTGAAATTCGATTTAAGTAAGAGTATTTGCAATATTAAGCATGAAATAAATCAAGAAATAAAGTTCAATTAAGTAAAAGTAATAAAAAATTGGACGATTTATGTAATGCTTTAAATAATATGGGTAAAAATCAGAATGAAGAGACGATAGATTTGGAAAAATCGAATAATAACCTTTTTAATAAAAATAATAGAAGTTGTAAAGAAATTATTGAGATTAATGAAAATTTAATTAAAAATACCGGAAATGACGATACATTAATAAATAATGACAATTTAAATGAAACTATAAAATACAGTTTAAATATTAATGATAGTAGTAATGACCAAATATTAGAAGATAAAATATTGATTGAAGATAAAAATGACTATAATTGTTTAATAAATGAAGATAATACAATTCAAGAAAAAATATTAACTGAATTAAATAATGATAATGAGGGTACAAATGAAATAATTAATAATAAGCTAATAAATGATAATTTCAAAAATAAAATAAGTACAAAATTTATAAACAAAATGATGAAACAAAAGAAAATTGAAAAATTATCTGATAACTATAAATTCAAAATAAATGAAAAGAGTTATAATAAAAGAAGTGGAAATATACCAATGAAGAAACTAAATAGAATTATTAATAATAATAATAATTTAAAGATTTTGAATGTCAAATTTGGAAATAAAATAAAAATTCTTTATAAACATAAAAGACAACTTGGAATAGAAAAAAATTCAAAGCTAAATCGGCCTCCAAGGAAAAGAATAAAACATTTTTATAGAAAGAAATTGGACAACTGCAAAATAAAGTATTAAGGACCAGGCATAAATTCAAGGCAATTGTTAAACTTAGTTTTAGATTAGTGAGTTTTTATAAAAATTATTAGTTTAGCATTTTTTTTTAAGAAAATAAGATTTATATTAATATAAGATTTAGGTAATTGATAATAATAATATTTAAAAATTTATCATAAATTTAATAATCATATTAGTTTAGGATAAGATAGTTTTGATAATGATAATGTTTGAAAATGAACAATGAAAAATGATAATTTAAATTGAGAAATGATAATGAATAAAAATTATGTAACGAAATAAGTTATTGAAAATTTGAATAAAAAACAGGCTTACCAAGCTAATTAAAAATTCTGTATTCCGAAACTCCAAATTAAAATTTCAATTTTAAATTTATCTTTTATACCGGACTAAAAACATTTTTTTTTTAATTTTTTTTTTAGACAGGAGTGCAAATGTAATGATATATTACATTCACGAAAATATTTTTAAATTCAAATAACCATCGATATTTTGAAAAGCCCGCGCAAATCACAAACCATATGTACAAATAACATTGTATTATATACGATCAAAATTAATAATATTTTTGGACAATACTGATGTACAATATATCCATATTAAATGTACATTCAGATAACAATAAATTAATTATTTTGTATGGCAAAAAACAATTGTTATCTTTATATATAACCCAACAAACTGCGGAAGTTGAGAAGCAAGGACGCTAAACTTTCCCGCTTGCTCGAATGGCGTCAGTGCAGTCTAGTCCCAGCAGCGATAGAGAGAAGGCGTCCGTCGAATTCCCGCATTCATGGACTGAGGAACTGGGGTCCGTACTCAGTTAATTACAGCAGTCTAGTCTTTTGGTTCTCAGCGTTGGCCGAAGTCAGAGCTCTCCTCCAAGGAATACCGAATGTATTGAGATTTCGTTGGAAGCGGATTGATTTAGAGGTAAGAATTGTTTTTGTTGTAGTTTTCAATTATTTTATTATTGTTTGCATGTAATTTAATATTGTTTGTATCTCAGAATTGTCTGGAGATAAATGTTATATAATTTCATTCACTCGGAACTTTACCCCCTGAGGTTAAGTCAAACTCATAATAAATCTTATTAAAATAATTAAAATATGTTTATTTCTTTTTTAAAAATTAATCATAACAATATATATATATATATATATATATATATATATATATATATATATATATATATATATATCCTAATTTATTATTTTCATTCTTCATTTTCTGTACGTAGTTTCGAGTAGAGTACTTTCATTTTACATTATTTACGTATTATTATTCACATTACCTAGATTATTATAATTTATTCATGCATGAAGGTCTATTTATTTTGTCATGTTTGTTGAAATAATAAATTACTTTAATTTTACGACCTCGTATTTTTTGAGTGATTGTTAGCTCTCTCCTAGTAACTGTTATTCAGGAACAGGTACCTGATAACTGTTACTATATTGCTACTCTGGTAACAAATATATCGAGAAAAGCCTTTATTTGATTTCGGTACAAAGTTTATTTGTGCGTTATTTTTTATGGTATTCAATCATAATTAAAATTAATTATTGTAAGGTTTCATTATTATTAAGTTTAATTATTGTTAGAATTACAATCAATTGTGAGAGACATTCAAATATTTTTATGTTTCGCCACGCATATTATACGAATCGCGAGTATGTGATTTAGGTACCACTGGTCCTCGAGCATAGGCAAGAGAGCCTGGTCCGCCATTCTTATTCCTATAGCCGGCCCATGCGCAAGCAACTCTTGTTATGTGCGTGTATGCCAGTGGCTTTTAATGGTTTATTTTCCACTTCCCTTGGCGTTATAAGTTGTTCTTGGCATTATTATTCCTATACCCGGCCCATGTTTGTTATGTTGGACCTTTCTGGACGCCTACCTACCCGGCGAATGATGAGATACTTCCATAATACCCTCAATTCTTTTCCTAAACCCTGTTTCCTTTCTTCTCGCCTTTCAATGCCGTATACCTGGAGGTGGATGCCCTTAAGGTAAGGCTACTTATTATTATTTGTACAATATGTTTGGGTTGTACCCATATTTCATTATATTTTGTCCTTTGCTTTTGTAGCGGTTATCAGATAACCCCCAAAAAAGAAACCACATGTTTTCAAAATAAATAAAACATTATTAAGTGTTCTCTCGCAATTGAAAACTGCAAATCATTCTTGTAAGTTGTAAATCCTATACACTTAACATTGGTGACCCCTGATATTGAACAATACTTCTAATTTCAGCATGCTTCTGAACTGCACGCATGTGTTCATCAAAGAAGACTGTGCCCGACGTCCGCTGACACCACCATACTCCGGACCACACAGAGTTCTCCAACGACACGACAAGTACTTCGAAGTGCAACTCCCAGGCCGCCAAGCCACCATATCGACAGACCGGCTTAAGCCTGCGTTTCTTCCATCCGAACAGACTCAGGACACACCACCAGTTCTCCCAAAAACGCAGTCTCAACCGCCACCGCCAACTCAAGAGCCCTACAGGACCCGTTCCGGGAGAACCGTGAAACGAGTTTCACAGTCAGCTTCTCTGACTCCGTCATCTGGGAGGGGAATCCTGTAGCGGTTATCAGATAACCCCCAAAAAAGAAACCACATGTTTTCAAAATAAATAAAACATTATTAAGTGTTCTCTCGCAATTGAAAACTGCAAATCATTCTTGTAAGTTGTAAATCCTATACACTTAACACTTTTATCCGAGCTCACCAGAGCAAACATATTTTTTTTTCTTCCTTAATAATATCCCACCGTACTTGTTATACGGATCCTCCCTATATGGGTGGAGGAAACGAGTTAGAAATATGAACTTGCAAATCATCCCCGACATCTAATCCTACTCGACACATCTATAAAAGCTGAACCCATACATCCGCGTTATCCCGGATCCAGAACATCCCCCCCTCCCTCTATTATCCCGGATCCAGTACCCCCTCCCTATATTATCCCGGATCCAGACCCCCCTCCCCCTAATTTGAAATGTAAATGAAGCGAACGATTGTGGAAATGCATCCGCGTTGAATAGCTGTTAATAGTCTCCGATATATTAGGGCTAGAACAGTAAATCCACGATTCGCACAACCTAACCATTTAATATTTATTCCTACAGCTTATTAGGGATTTTGTTGTTATTTTTATAGTCAATACTATGATTATGATTTACAGTTTATTCTATCCAATAGAAACGCGTTTTCCTGTAACGATTTTCAAATCGTTTTCGAGATATGGAGGAAAATATACGAAGACCCCAAAAAGTTTCATTTCTGTAAATCAAATATTATTTTTTTTAATACGCCCTAAAATACTAAGGTAACCAAAATTTAAATATCTTAGTTTAGAGGAATGTCAAAAGCCCCTTCTGTCGAAATTTTGAAAAAAGGTTGCTGCATTTTAGATTGCAAGACATAGTTACCCGCGAAATGTTTTATAAAATATGGACCGAAAGTGCAAAAGATAATTGATATAACAAGGTCTTAATTTTGTTTATTTGAGAATAAAGATTGAGGAAAATTTCCCCAAATAAAATATTCCAAAACTTTCAGCAGCGTGGGGAGAATTTCACTCCTGATATAAAATATGAAAGAAATAAAAAACGAGTCCATACCTGCAAACATATGAACTCGAAAACGTAAGTGTTACGATTTTTTTCGCTCCAAAATACATCTTTCGGTGGACGAATTCTGCTGGTTAACGAACTTAACCTTTCAAATTAGACGAAAGATTTTCGTACCAAATTTCATCGGGACCATTTTTGAGCCTGGTGGAGAGCGAACAGACACACAAAAATTTGAACCACCGTTATATTATTGATCTATGAAATCTGACACATGAAATTTTCGTGTGGGCATTTCCGCAGTGTCTCATGAAGTCGACCTCAAAAGCGGATTTTTCCCCTATGGAGGGGGAGAGGAACCGCGCTAAATGCATTCACTGGTCAGAAGATATTGATTTACTATTTATAAAAAAAAAAAAAAAAAATTGGAGTTGAAAATGATTTTTGTAACCATTCCCCTGTTAAGAGGTTAGTGTTGTTAAATACTCATTTTTTCGAGGGTTGATACGATTTACAGGATGGAGTTATTAAAATGACTTTTTAAAACAGAGATCATTAAGTTTAATAAAAGGAACGGGTTGAAGTTAATTCAGGAGAGAAGGAAGCATAAAAACTCCCTGAGGGGGCGAGAGGAGGCCGCTGGTTGGTGGGCTTGGGTTAGGATTTCCCCGGACCGGAATGTAGTAATGATGATGGTGGGAGGGGAGGGGGGAGGGATGCTGGAAGGGGAGGGGGGTAGCCATGCTTGAGGAGGGGTTGGGGGTAGCGATGAATGCCCAATTAGTCACAACCAAGGACTACTTTATTTTTGGATTTGTTTATTTTTTAACGAAAAATAAGTTCAGGGAAAATGGATCAGTGCTCCTTCGAAAAAAAGTCCGACTCACAGGAACTGCGTCACCCTAGCGCGGTTCGTTCTAATCCCTTGTGTTATTTGGAAAGCATTGACCGAAATTATCTTTAGAGAAAAAACTAAACATTGCCAAGTTTAAGAATATACCTGGTTGAGGAAAGTGATATTTTAGAAACTGGATTAAATATTTTTATTGTTGTTTTTAAAGGTCAGTTGAAGTGTCTTTACTGTTCTTAGTAAGTAACTATGAGGTCTTCTAAGTAATGAACTTGGACATTCCTTTCTTGTATCATCTCTTGTATTGGCAAATATTTTTGGATGAAAATATGGTACACTTAATCAGTGTTGTAAAATACCCGGGTATTTATTCTTCAGGGTAAATACCCAGGGTATATGCCCAGGGTAAATACCAAATTTCATAAATACCCGGGTATTAAAGGTATTTAACCTTTAAGTACTGAGGTATGGTCCCTGGGACCTTTTGTTTACTGAAATTTGAAATAAATTATATATTCATTGAATGTGTGCAATCAAAAGGGAACTACTAGGGGGGATTTCTAGAAATGGATACCATAAGGTCCCAGGGACCATACCTCAGTACTTAAAGGGAACTACTAGGGGGGATTTCTAGAAATGGATACCATAAGGTCCCAGGGACCATACGTCAGTACTTAAAGGGAACTACTAGGGGGGATTTCTAGAAATGGCTACCATAAGGTCCCAGGGACCATACGTCAGTACTTAAAGGGAACTACTAGGGGGGATTTCTAGAAATGGCTACCATAAGGTCCCAGGGACCATAAGTCAGTACTTAAAGGTTAACTAAACCGCGACTTAGTAATCGAATATTGTAAAATGTCATGGATCTTGCCAGTTCAGAACTATTGCAACACTGAGAAACTTTTAAAACAATAATAAATTATAAAATAGGATCACTGAGAGGTTAATAAATAATAAATTATTATCTGAAAATTTGCCATGGACCTTCCGACTACCAATAAAACAAGTTGTTTGCCTAAATTTGATACTACTGTACTGCATTCACAAAAATGTAGCCTCAGCTAAAACTTTGGACTAGGATTATCTCAATTTCTCAAAACACAAATTAAGTTACCTACTCATTGATCGAAACACATGTACCTTTCAAGCCTCTCCACCATAACATGGGACTTATTTTATTATTTTCTTTGTCATTGTATTCAAAACCTTCCCAAACAAAGGATCTTTGTCATAATCCCTTTTGGTCCCTAAAGTCAGCTATGTCTTTCCGAAGATCAACTGATTTCAATCCCATGCTTCTGCCTAACTCACACACAAAACAAATGGAAGAGTCTGTAGCTAGATGTGCGTTTCCAACACCAAACTGAATGCGTTTCTCTTATTTAGTTAGCACAAGTTTTTTAATCCGTTTTTTGAAGAGAAGATTCTGGGATTTCTTGTTGAAGAGTTTTCAGTAATTCTTAAATTTCTTATGAACAGTGTGGATGAAATGGGTATTTCACTGAACGGCAGTGATAAGTTCAACAATTGGATCAAAGATGTTAACTAGTTTCCCAACTCGGACCCAAAACACTCTGTCATCAAGAAGCTACCTTTTCATTTCCGGATTTCCGCTTTCAGTAATGATGATACTACTGTATGAGCATAATTTCAAATAATATTAATTAGGATCACAAACCACTTAAAATGGTTATGAACTATTATAATAAACATTAAAAATGTTTTTGATCCTTCTTTAAATTTAAATAAGTCCTTAATAATTGAATAGGCTTCATTAAAACCTTTTTAAAATTAATTAACCTTCCCCACTGTAAAAGTAATTATGAAAATTCATAGATATACATTAAGCTGTAAATACCCATAAATACCCGGACCGACTTTTAACTTTCTTTAAACTATTACTGGGTAAGTATTAATGTTTATTAAGTTTTTATGATCAAATGGGTAAGTTTCAGTCCTTGTTTGCATCAAAAAATATTAAAAGAAGTTGTATCAAGCTCAAAACTGAAAATACCCACTTTTTGGGTATTTACCTTCCCTGTGGGTAAATACCCGGGTAAATACCCAATTTATATTTACCTACCCAGTGGGTATTTACCCGCCCCACATCACTGCACTTAATACACCAACTCATACTAGTTTTTTGGAGTGTAGGATGGTAAGGCGTTTTGGGGTGTTTTAGGAGGGGATATTTCTCGCTTTTTGGGCAGGGGAGTGTTTCTTTGGGGCAGGGGGGGGGGGAGGAATTTCACATTTATGTTTTTTTTGGGATCTCATTACCTTTTTCTAAGTATTAAATAGAATTTAGTTGCCGCATACCTACTGGCTTTTGTACTTCATATAAAACCGGGGTCTTTGGATTCTGCATAAAGTTCTCCTTACTGCTTGATATTTGATACCAATAATCAACCTACATACATCTAATTACTAGACTAGAAAAGTTAGAAGCTCTTCCAGATGACAGTACTCTAGAGGGCAAATTGATTGTTCTCTTAACTAAACTATTGCACTGTAAAACACAGGAACCTTATCCCGAGGATAAAGATCTCAATAGGGAGAGTGTAGTAGTAGTAGTAGTAGTAAAGTAAATTTTATTTTATAAATGTACAAATAATAAGTCCTTGAGAGATTCACAATAAATTTACATAAGCTTGGATATAATCCATCAGCTAAGCGACACCACATAATATAATACACATGAAAATAACATAAAAACAATATGAGTGATTGTAACCAATATAAAAACAAATAAATAAGTAAAACAAAAATTGATCCTCCTTATTCCTGATAATCAAATTTAAAGTTAATTGCCTCTTTAACGTAGTGGTATAGTTTTGCGTAGTCCTGGCCGTTCAAATAGTCTATTGCTTGCGTGTGGGTTAATCTATTTTTGAAGAATATGTTTAATCTTATCTCGGAGAGGATTGGGCATACAGCTAGGAAATGGATGATATCTTCGGGTTCTTTCATATTGCAAAGAGAGCAGAGGGCACTATGATCAGAACTCCAAGGCTTCCTATTCAGGTTTAGGGTTTCTGTTCTGGCTCGCATGATGGTCCTTATCATTTGAAGGCTGTTAGTGTCGTTGATATAAGACAGCTGCTTACATTCAAATTTCAAAATTTTGTAGGTTGTGTGGAACTGCGCGTTCGTTAGCCTGTCTTGTAACTTTTCTGTCTTGTAAATAGGGAGAGTGTAGAAGGCCTTCAAGAAAAATATAAGAACAAAGACGATACATTTTGGGTTTGTGATCCTAAACTTTGTAATTTAGATGACTCGACTTTGAAAAACTTAGTATCTGCTTTGAAGTATATTATGCAGTTAACCCCTACGACTTTATTTACGACATTTAAGAAAGAAGTGACACCTGTTGTTGTTAAGATGCGTCGAAATGTTTCTTAAAATATCAAATATAGGTTCTCCTTGCCAAGACGATTCATTTGATACCCCACATGATGGGTTTCGGAAGGAACGATGGCTTTCCGATGGAACAAAAAGCACAAAACGTTATAGGTAATATGACACTCCCGTATCATGACCATCATGACCTACCAGTGCCAAGTTTGGTCAAAATAGGTCAAACGGTGTGGATTTGTATAAGGAACAAACATACAGACCGACAGCTGAAAGAATTTTTGACCTAGCCTAGTGCATTCCCCGGACGAAGACTTACCTGTGTGCCAAGTTTGGTCAAAATCGGTCAAACAGTGTGAATTTGTATAATGAACAAACAGACAGACAGACAGCTGATTGACGATTTTGACCTAGTCTATGCCACATCCCGTTTTAAGGTCCACCTGTGCCCCAAGGTTCATTTGATACCCCACATCATGGGTTTCGGAAGGAAGTACAAAACTCCCCCCCCCCCCCCCGCCCTTAAAGCGGTGTCAAACACAACTTTTCAGGATTTTTCGATTTTTTCCTTTAATAACACTCTCATGTCTATCATCCTGCAAAATTTCAAGTCTCTAGCATCATGGGAAGTGCCTAATAATTTTGATGAGTGAGTGAGTGAGTCCTATAAATCCCGATTTTCGATCGCTTATATCTCAGAAACTATTCGATGTAGAATTATGAAAATTTCCAGTTTTACTCACATCTAGTAGTATAATACCTGTGTAAATTTTCGTATCTTTAACTGGTTGAAAATTATGAGAGGGTAAAAAACGGCTCTAAGACCTCCTGTAATATATAAACAGTGTGCTTAGGCCGGAACTTGGCCTGGCGCACTACCGTGCGCCTAGGTAACTAAATCTCAAAGAGAAGTATGATTTTAAGTGCCTTTAGAGGAAGGTGACAGGAATTACCCCATCCTTCAAACGTTCGCTCTTGGCCCCCACACTGGCAACAATTTCGAGCACAAATATTGAACTTATTTTTGTACAAAATATTGAATAGTCTTGGATCCCTCACACTACACAAAAATATTGCACAAATTTGTATAATTGTATAACGGCCGTTATTATTTTAAGGCAGTTCAACCACTTGGGTCATTGTTGCCTATATATATGCACTTGAAAATGCTTTGACATAAAAGTGTAGAAGAATGTATTATTTGAATCAATATATTTAATCAGACCAACTTGTAAATACTGCAATGAGACTCTGACGGTTAAGCATATACTTACAAACTGCAGACAACTCAGTAACTTAAATATGTCCCACGACTTACACGACTTGCTGACAGAAGGTAGCCCCCACATCCATGCACTACTCAAATATTTAAAAAACTCACAGTTATACACCAAGCTGTAAATAATTTATTGGGCTTTCTCAACGAATATTTCGAAATTTCATATTTTAATCTAATTATTACTTTAGTTTTATTTTGTTTATTATTTTTTTTTCACGTTTTTGTTAAGCTTTATGTTCCTAATTTATTTATTTACCTTTTGTTTGATGTTTCTTTCTTTTTCTTTTTTTTTTTTTTTTTGTTGATTTTTTGACGTAACATGAAATGAGTTGGCCGCCAATGTTGCGAACCTCAAGAATCAAATAAAATAAAAATATTTAATCAAATCAATATACTTTTAATAGAAATAATAAAATAAAGATGAAAACAGGATATAAAATACTGAAACATGTATTGTAAACGTCCACACGCTGAATGAACAACACAAAATTTCGCAATATATTTTCAGCCCCTCACGCTGCATTCTCTGCTACAAAATATTGATAGGTCCCCAAACATTTTCTGAACTTTGAGAAAAATTTTTAACGCCCCACAAAATATTGAATACCCCTTTTTTGCATAATATTTCTCCTCACGCTTGCTATATTTTTGAACAAAACCGACTTCTTCAAAATTATAAGCAACATTATTGCCAGTATGTGGGCCTCAACATACGCATTTTACCGTAGGCCCGGTAGCCGAGAGCGTTAAGGCGTGAGCACTTAACACTCCGTGCCAAAGGGCCGTGCGTTCGATTCCCACTAGGTGTGGTGGCTTTTCTTTAGAAAAAAGAAGAGGCATCAGCCCTGTCCTGGCTAGAAAAGTGTGGTAACCTATAGATAACCCGTCCTAAAATTCGTAGTTAATTCTAAATGGACGTTAACATTTAATAATTTAAATTACTCATTTTACTGTTACAGCGACAAAACCCCGTTCTGAAGAAAAAAAACTAACAATTGCCAAGTTCTACGCACTTATTTGTATGATCAACACCGCTCAATCGAAAATGACCTTAAAACCGTTTTTTGTAGGGAATTTGATAAGCTTTCGAATGGACACTTACCACGATTTCCCAACCGTTTTCGAGACATTTTAGACAAAATTAACCCACATCCCATACCTTTTCATGCCTGTTAATCAAATATTTTATTTCTGCTACTTCCTCAACGCCAACCAAAATGTAAATATCTTTAGATGTTTAAACGACTAATAAAAGCCTGGAAAACTTTGCAATTGAATAATTGTTTCTGAATACCGCAACTAAACTTAGTTATAAAAACTAGTTTTAGCCACTTTTCTCGATAACGGTTAAAGATATCGCATGTAAAATAGTTTCATTCATTCCCTCCCCATCCCTATAAAAAGAGTATCGTAAACTAAAAATCCGTAAGTTCAACAATATTTTTCGTGCGAATTCTACCTATAAAACCGTGAAAAGGTAGGAGGATTCTGTTGGTTAACGAAAATGATCTATTTAATTATAGGAAGTATTTTTGTACTTCATATCAAATTTCATCATCATATTTCATAAAACTCGGACCATTTTTGAGCCTGTGAGAGGTATACAAACTTGAACCATCGCTATTTTCGTGATCTCTGGGTACTGAAACGTGAAATATTCTAGTCTGAACTTCCGGATTACGTCATGACGTCAACCTTATAAGCGGGTTTCCTCCCAATGGAGGAAAGAAGGAAACGCGCTTGAAGTGTACCTGCAGGCATATGAACTCGAAAACCGAAGCGTCACGATTATTTTCGCGCGAATTGTGCTCCAAGAACAATGTTCCGGTGGAAATTATTAGGCCATTACTTATATTTTGTCACCTTTTAGCACTTTCCTCCGAAGGAAAGTAGCTATTGAGGTTGGACTCATGACGGAATTTTTGAAAAATTTCTTCAAATCTTTATCGATCCTACCTAGTAGACACCGAAAATGACCCCCGTTAAAATTTATATATATATATATATATATATATATATATATATATATATATATATATATTCATATATATATATGTGTCTGTTAACACGATAGCGGCCAGAGTTTTTGTTTTTCCGTCACGAAACTTGGTATATAGCATTCAATTAGCAAACGATTGAACGAGTTCGTTAACCACCAAAGTCGGTCCACCGGAAGGGGGGGTTTACCCCGAACCCAAAACACTTATTTGACTATGTCAGCCGTAATATTTGTTATATTTCAACGAAACTTGGTATGCGTAGTGTTAATATAGAGAGAAAAGTGAGATATAAAAATGAACTAAATCGGTTCATTAGAAGGGGGGGTTTACTCCAGACCCACAATACCAAATCGCCACTACCAGCCGTGATTTTTGGTATATTTCGACGAAACTCGGTATTCGTAGTGCTAATCCACAGGTAAATATTTGTTGTAAAAATAAACGAAATCGGTTCATTAGGAGGGGGGGGGGGTTTACTCCGGACCCACAATACCAATTCGCCACTACCAGCCGTGATTTTTGGTATATTTCGACGAAACTCGGTATTCGTAGTGGTAATCTACAGGTAAATATGTGTTGTAAAAAGAAACTAAATCGGTTCATTAGAAGGGGGGGTTTACTCCGGACCCAAATTCCTAATATACTCATACCGGTCGTAATTTCTGCTGTATTGTAACGAAACGCTGTATACGTCGTGGGTAACTCATGAGAAAGAAGTGTTGTAAAAATGAGCTGAATCGGTCAATCGGAAAGCGGGGGTTTAATTTGTAATATATTTGAATAGAAAAGCCGGCAGACGTAGGTTCACAAAGCCGCCGCAAGGAGCGCTTTCTACCACTAGAGTGACTGTATCCTGTTCCTGCGTTAGATCAAAATACGATAATATGAGGTTTTTTGTATTTATTACGTAGTGTAGTAGGTACCATGTGTAAACATAACTCTGGATGCAAATTAATAATTAATCAGTTACTCATTACAAAATGAGAACTATTCACGTTTTTATTTTATTTATGTAGGATATTTTAAGCAAATTGTTCTGGAAAGCAGTCTACACTACCCAAATTCTGAGGAAAGTGCTTAGTTATGCAGCTCCTGCGTGACGGACTTTTATTATAATATATGGTTTATTAGCCATTTCATCAAGCAGGTCTCGTTGCTTGCCCAATATCCTGCGTTATGATTTGGATATTCCTATTACTTGAAATGTTTTTGGATTATATAATGGAAATATGAGTATGTATCTTCTTCCACCTCATGTGGAAGAAGTAGATAATCCTAGTCGACTGAGACCTGATAAAGTTTGATATAAATAATGAGAAAGGATACACGAGAGTTTACTGTAATTACAGAGGAATCACCCTTTCAGTTCCCTGCAAAGTATATGGTTGACTATTACAGGCTAGCATAAGCCAGGGGTGAGGTGTAATGACTCGCCCACCATCTCAACGTTCGCTCTAGGAAACCACTATTGCCAATGAGTTTTTCATTTCTTGCCTTCTTTTACTAATATACTAATTTTACTCATAAATTCAATTTAAAACAAAAAAACTACAAATTAAAAGGTGAGTTAAAGAAACACAAAGCCCCGTTCAAAAGAACAAAACAAGTTAGACTTTTAAAGTTTCAAGCAGTTATTTCTCCGATTGAAATTGCCTCGTCGAAGAAAATATCTTCAGAACCTTTTTTGTAGATAATTTAGTAAGAATTCAAATGGTCTCTATCCATTTACCACGATTTTCCAACTGTGATCGAGATATTTACGAAAATATACAAAGATCCGAAAACTTCTATGTGTATATAATATAATTTTAATTAATTAATTTTAATTCTATGCGTAAATTCTATATATATTTTTGTTTTTCGAATACTTCTGTAACTCCAAATGTAACCAAAATTTAAACATCTTACTTGAGATTAATTACAAAGACGTAGAAGATATTTCAATTGAATCCCACGATTCTAAGTACCCACAAAAAAAATGAGTTACAAAAAAAATTACTAATATTATTGTCTTCTGGTATTGACCGTGTCACAAACTTCTTTGTCGACGTTGGCTAGTAATACTGCCAGCTTCCTCAGGGCTTAGTCTGAGAATCTATCAATTCTGAGACCAAGCCCTGAGGAAGCTGGCAGTATGACTAGCGAAACGTCGGTAAAGAAGTTTGTGACACGGTCAATACCAGAAGACTATAATATTGGTTATGACTCGGACCATGGAAGCCTACGAGTTAAACAAAAAAATATATTCCACTTTTCTCAAATTCGGTTACACAAATCGCCTTAAAAATGGTTTCATTCGTTTTCTTATGTTAACATTTTTTGAAACATTTTTGAGGCAGCTAGAGAGCCAGCTATTCAAAAGAAATAGACAAACCGGCGTCGCCTAGTTTAATTTCTCACAACCCCGCCCCCCCCCCAAATAAGAGCCGTTGGCCTCCATAAAATACAGAAAGGTAATCCTCTCCGACTAATTATTTCTAATATTTATTCGCCCTCTTCCAAACTCAAATTTAAAATTTGTACCAGATTTCATCAAAATCGGACCATTATTCACTGAGATAGAGCGCGAACAGACAAATATATATACACTAGCTGTTACCCGGCGTGCTACGCTACACCTACTTTCTGCATCTATAAAATCAAAAATAAAATTGAAACCAAATAATTGATATTAAAATCTAATAACGGAAATCTGTAACAATTTGAGTTCATTGTTTCGGACTTGTGATCTCCGAACTGTGAGTCATAGCCGATTTGAACCTAGCCTCTGACTCTCCCCCTGTCAAGACCTACCTGTGTGCCACGTTTGGTCAAAATCGGAAAATACAGACAGACAGCTCGTAGAAATTTTTGACTTAGTCTACGATACTTCCTGTATCAAGACCTACCATTATTCCAAGTTTGATCAAAATCGGTCAAACGGTGTGGATTTGTATAAGGAACAAACAGACAGACAGGTGATTTTTATATATATAGATATTTTTACAAATTTGAACCACTGTTATTTTCGTTCTCTAGGGGTTCTCCCTATGGAGGGAGGGAGGAACCGCGCTAAAAATATATCATGGTTAAATGAACCCCAGGGTTAAGGCTATTCCTATCCGTATCCTAACCATTAGCTGACTGCTTGCACAACAGTTTCTATATAGTTGTAGATATAAATGATTTCTTTTTTATTGTTGGTAAAGCAAGTATTCTAATTGGTTCGTTCCTGATTAGTTAGCGCTAAAGGTCTGAAGTTCCCTAGAAGGAGAGACTTCACTAAACCTTGAGTGCACTTCACTTCTCCAGCTTCCTTCTTCAGCTTGATGGAACTTCACTCACTTCAGGAGTGTCAAGATCCTCTACGAATCTTTAGTCTTTCTTTATAATGATCGATGCTTCTTAATTGTCTGATTTTTATTTAAAACGCTTTCGTTCATTTATACAATTTATTTTATTGTTATTTTTCTATTCGTCAAGATTATTCCTCTTAAAGTATTGCCTTTAATGATACCAGAAATGTATTAAAATTATTAAAATCTCTGAAGGAAAATGTTCTAATATCGAAGATATATTCCTGTAATATTATTGTCCAAGTTTAAGACTTGTTAATGTTACCACTTCAAATTTATTTGAAGTGGTTTATCGACCATCCAAATTTAATCAAAGAAAAAAAAAATCAGTCCCCTAACAGGCCACGAAGGCCCTGAGGGGCAGATACTATAGAGGTATCTGATTCATGACCATACGGCACACTAGGGAGATAGTGTGGTCAGTACTATGCTCCGGTCGCCTGATTTTCCCCTTGGCTGCTTCGACTGCTAGAGTCATTAGCACCAACCAAGGTACCCATTATTAATTAATTAAAGGCTGGGTTGGTCTAGGGACGGTCAGGGAGGCCGAATTCAACCCATGAACGAAGACACTAGAAGAAAAAATCTTTATTGCTTGCTCGGGATTTGAACTCAGGCCTCCAGCTTATTAGTCCAGCGCTCTACCACTGAGCTAACCTCGCCCCCTAGCTTATTAGTCCAGTGCTCTACCACTGAGCTAACCTCTCCCCCTAGCTTATTAGTCCAGCCCTCTACCACTGAGCTAACCTCGCCCCCTAGCTTATTAGTCCAGCGCTCTACCACTGAGCTAACCTCGCCCCCTAGCTTATTAGTCCAGCGCTCTACCACTGAGCTAACCTCGCCCCCTAGCTTATTAGTCCAGCGCTCTACCACTGAGCTAACCTCGCCCCCTAGCTTATTAGTCCAGCGCTCTACCACTGAGCTAACCTCGCCCCCTAGCTTATTAGTCCAGTGCTCTACCACTGAGCTAACCTCGCCCCCTAGCTTATTAGTCCAGTGCTCTACCACTGAGCTAACCTCGCCCCCTAGCTTATTAGTCCAGCGCTCTACCACTGAGCTAACCTCGCCCCCTAGCTTATTAGTCCAGCGCTCTACCACTGAGCTAACCTCGCCCCCAGCTTATTAGTCCAGCGCTCTACCGCTGAGCTAACCTCGCCTCCAGCTTATTAGTACAGTGCTCTACCACTGAGCTAACCTCGCCCCCAATCAAAGAAAAAAGAAATTATTATACAAAAAAATTATAAAAAAATATACAAAGAATTAAAATCAATTATTCGCTGTCCGAAAAACTATCTTCGGATGGCGATAAGTTTAAATTAAGCTTTAAATGCTGATTTTTATTAATAAAACTAGCCGTTACCCGGCCTGTCATCCTACGCCTACTTTCTACATATAGAAAAGCGTAAATAAATTAGAAACCAAATAAGTATTATTAAAATCTAATAACACGAATCTGTAACTGTTATGAACCCGTGGCCTCCCAACTGTGAGTCCTAGACGACTTTCACCTAACCTCTAACACCCCCCGTATCAAGACATACATGTATACCAAGTTTCGTAAAAATTGGTCTAACGGCGTGGATTTGTATAAGGGACAAACAGACAGACAGCTGGTCGATTTTTTGACCTAGCCTACGGCACTCCCCAGATTAAGATCTACCTGTGTACCGAGTTTAGTCAAAATCGGACGAACGGTGTGGATTTGTATAAGGGACAAACATACAGACAGACAGCTGGTAGACGTTTTTGACTTAGCCTACGACACTCCTCAGATTAAGATCTACATGTGTACCGAGTTTAGTCAAAATCGGACGAACGGTGTGGATTTGTATAAGGGACAAACATACAGACAGACAGCTGGTAGATTTTTTTTGACCTAGTCTAGGAGATTTCTCGTATCAAGACCTACCATTATTCCAAGTTTGGTCAAAATCGGTCAAACGGTGTAGATTTGTATAAGGAACAAACATACAGAAAAACAGACAGACACGTGATTTTTATATATATAGATTGGAAAGAGTTTAAATTCGTGTTTAAATCAAGCTTAGAATTTGAATGGTTTATTTTCCTGCTTGAAGAAATTAAAGGGTAAGATATTAAAAGACGATTTAAAAGGTCAGCATTAGAATTGATCCTATTGTTTCCAAAATGTCAACATTTTATGGGTTTATGTTTTCTAAAAGAGAAAAATAAACACAAAATCATTCAAAGCAAGAAAAATTAGTATATACATGAAGTTTAACTGTTATTAAAGCAAAATAATTCAGAAACTCAGGATGTTTTGGATCGAAATTGAAAAAAGTGTATCTGAAGTCATTTTAAAAATGTTATTTAAAAATATTTACCAAAAATGTTTAAAACAAATACAATGGACATTTTCTTACCTTCTTCGGTGCCTTCCATCCTAAAAATTCGACAAGACTTTTATATGTAAATTGTTTCGTTTAGAAAGATAAGGAAACTGCCACTTGTTCAAACATGGTTTGAATCCTTTGTGTTAATAATATTCGAATAAAAGCTCCCATTCCATGTCACTGAGGTCAATCTAACAGGTTTAGTAAAGCAAAACAAGTTGGAAAAAATTGTTGCATTTTCGACTTTTGTCCACAGGCTGCAGCACTATGCGTCGTCGCATACAAGTCTGCAAGGTTAACCGATGTCAAAGCTACCAAAATACTGCAAATATTGGTAAGTAGCTTACCTTAATCAGAAATGCTGTATGTGACAATTAATTCATCGAAGTGAGGCATCTAAAAAAATCAAGATGTCGGAAAAAAACTAAATTGTTGACAATTTTCATATTATCCTTAGCACAAAACAGTGTTTCATATCACTTAATATGTTTTTTAGGGCAAAAAGTTGATTTTTCGTGTTAACATTCGCTCAATATAATCCAATATGGAAACAAGTCCTTCAAGGAAAGGCCAGAAAAACAGTTTCTTTTACAAAGGTAAGGGTGCGTTTACACTTGATATTTCTGACAGGAAATATATGTCGCGATATAAGTGTCGGATAGATATTCTCTCGCAAGTTTACATACGGACAGAAATAGCTAGACATTTATGTCATGGATATGTATAGGACGGTTCTCGCTTTGCAATAAATGTCCGGCCTGTTTACACTCAGACATATATGTCCTGTCTAGTCCATTCTGCTTGGTATAGAAGTTTCGGCAATATAGCTAGAAACCAAGATATTTCTGTCTGACATTTATTTCTCTCTTTATAATCAGCGTATTCACCTGGTGGTATAGAAGTGTCGACACTTATTGCTCGGGATAGAAATATATATCTCAGACATAAATTGCTCATGGTTTACACTAGTCGCAATTTCTGTCTGATATAAATTTCCTGCAATAACTAGCAAGTGTAAACCCACCCTAAAATAAACTGTTTCTAAATTCTTTTCCTTGCGCTTTTTAAAGCAACGTTCTTGGGTCTATCGGCAGCAAAGATAAAAATTGAATATGACAAATTTACTTTAATTAGAATGTGAGAATGTCAACTGAATTAAAAAAGTATTCAATGTAAAATTTTTGATCTGTGCCAAAATTCGGTAATAAGAGCCTTTTATCTGTCCTGCAAATATTAAGGACGTTTCTTTAAGAAACGCTGGATGTGAAAAAATTGACAAATAAATTCCCTAATTTGACATTATTAAGTTTTCAAAGTAGGGATTGTCGGGGTTCGGTCACTGCTACTTAATAAAACTACATTTTTAGCACTTTCCTCCGAAGGAAAGTAGCTATTGAGGTTGGACTCATGACAGAATTTTTGAAAAATTTCTTCAATTCTTTATCGATCCTACCTAGTAGACACCGAAAATGACCCCCGTTAAAATTTATATATATATATATATATATATATGCATATATATATATATATATATATATATATATATATATATATATGTATATATATATATATATATATATATATATATATATATATATATTTGTCTGTTAACACGATAGCAGCCAGAGTTTTTGTTTTTTCGTCACGAAACTTGGTATATAGCATTCAATTAGCAAACGATTGAACGAGTTCGTTAACCACCAAAGTCGGTCCACCGGAAGGGGGGGTTTATCCCGAACCCAAAACACTTATTTGACTATGTCAGCCGTAATATTTGTTATATTTCAACGAAACTTGGTATTCGTAGTGTTAATATAGAGAGAAAAGTGAAATATAAAAATGAACTAAATCGGTTCATTAGAAGGGGGGGGGTTTACTCCGGACCCACAATACCAATTCGCCACTACCAGCCGTGATTTTTGGTATATTTCGACGAAACTCGGAAAGCGGGGGTTTAATTTGTAATATATTTGAATAGAAAAGCCGGCAGACGTAGGTTCACAAAGCCGCCGCAAGGAGCGCTTTCTACCACTAGAGGGACTGTATCCTGTGCCTGCGTTAGATCAAAATACGATAATATGAGTTTTTTTGTATTTATTACGTAGTGTAGTAGGTACCATGTGTAACATAACTCTGGAAGCAAATTAATAATTGATCAGTTACTCACTACAAAATGAGAACTATTCACGTTTTTATTTTATTTATGTAGGATATTTTAAGCAAATTGTTCTGGAAAGCAGTCTACACTACCCAAATTCTGAGGAAAGTGCTTAGTTATGCAGCTCCTGCGTGACGGACTTTTTTATCATAAAAATGGTTTTATTGTGCCGACGTTTCGGCTTGAGATTCAAGCCTTCATCAGGGCTGTAAAAACAAGTAGGGCATATTTAGTAATACAATCTACATATATGTATATATCCATATATATATATATATATATATATATATATATATATATATACCCACATACACATATATACACACACACATACATATATGAAAAGAAAAAAGAGAAAAAAAAAAACATAAAAACAAAATATACAGTTAGGAGAACAATGTGCTATAGTAATGCTCAGATTATTAGGAGGCCCGATATAAGAATAACAGATTAGATTAGAACAGATATAAGAATAACAGATTAGATTAGAACAGATATAAGAATAAGCCCATCTTCTTATTCTTATATCTGTTCTAATCTAATCTGTTATTCTTATATCGGTCCTCCTAATAATCTAAGCATTACTATAGCACATTGTTCTCCTAACTGTATATTATGTTTTTATGTTTTTTTTCTCTTTTTTTCTTTTCATATATGTATGTATGTATGTGTTTGTGTATATGTGTATGTGGGTGTATATATATATATATATATATATATATATATATATATATATATATATATATACACCCATGTATGTAAATGTGTATGTGTATATGTTTATATATGGATATACACATATATGTAGATTGTATTACTAAATATGTCCTACTTGTTTTTACAGCCCTGATGAAGGCTGGAATCTCATGCCGAAACGTCGGCATCAATAAAACCATTTTCATTTGTAAAATGTATTTTTAGATGGAACGGCATTTTTCTCCAGCGGTGGTACTCCTCCTCACTTCTTCCTGGGATATTTCGATGGGTTCATCTCCATCTTCTTCAGCCAGGTACTTGTTTCTTCCAACGTGGTTGCCAAGGGAATGAAATTTTTCTCGATTTTCGGGCGCCCTTTCTACTCTCTAGCCCCAGTATCGGCGGACCAATGGTGTTGAAGCTCCCTGGTGTAGTTGGGATTCTGTCCGTTAGTAGCGCTGAATACAGGAGAAAAAAAGACGCAATATCATCAGCGCTACTAACGGACAGAATCCCAACTACACCAGGGAGCTTCAACACCATTGGTCAGCCGATACTGGGGCAAGAGAGTAGAAAGGGCGCCCAGATCGAGAAAAAGTATATTCCCTTGGCAACCACCGAGGAAGAAACAAGTACCTGGCTGAAGAAGATGGAGATGAACCCATCGAAATATCCCAGGAAGAAGTGAGGAGGAGTACCACCGCTGGAGAAAAATGCCGTTCCATCTAAAAATATCATCCCAGGGACGAAAAATAAACATGAAGCATTGTAAAATGTAGTTTTATTAAGTAGCAGTGACCGAACCCCGACAATCCCTACCCTGCATCATCAACGGTCAACCATCTCCTCTCAACAAATTATTAGGTTTTATCTACATGTGTTTATATAATGTTGTTAGAAGAAGAGCATAGTCGGTTTATCACTAAAAAAAAGTACAATCAATCTTATAAGCATGATCCTATAAGCCTTCATATGATGGGACTGACCTTTTTTTTTTTCTTCTTTCAGATATTGAACATTTTAGTATTCTATGAAATATCACTATATCAATGATGCATAAGAAATAGTCCCAATATCGCAGTGCCAATTCGTAATTGATTTAATTAAACAGCTGTAAATAGTAACACTATACACACATACTTTGTTATTATCCAAATATGTATTTATTTATCGGAAGGGCAGAAAACAAAAACACCTGATTAAATATAAATAATTTATTATTCATTGCTCCACATGATTTGCACCTTTAGTGCCTCATCAGGAGCTAAATGTTTTGAACATTGACAGCCAATTAATCAAGACATCATTTCAAAGGATTTGTTGACTCTATTTGAGGTGATTGTGTTGCCGAAAGGCTGTGTTTACTTAGTGCTGTCGTTTATATTGGTATTATTGATATTTATTGGAGTCAAAAAGTGTTAAGACGGGTGTGAAAAGACTAGCCGAGACCCGTCCTCGGATTAGGAAGCTAGATATTTCCTCGGCTGCGAAAATCTCTGTCTAAAAGTGCGGAAAATATTTGAGGCGATTCAAACCTAACCTCAACAGAAGAACCGGCCAAAACAGGTGGTATGAATTTTCTATCTCACATATTCCCTGAGGTGACTGTCATACAGCCAGGCAGTAGTAACCTCAACTCTAGCCTTTCTCACGTAACCAATGACAACGAGTCACTTCCAATCATACAGACAGTCTCGATGCAATGGACGCTCAATCTTTCGAAGAACCTAAACCCAAGAGAAATAGATATGCCCGAATAATAACTCCTGTGGCAGTTATGACTCCGACTAATAATAGATTTTCCCCATTATCTGAGATACAGACTGAAGATAATACTATTTCTGCTTCTTCCCCGGTTCAAAAACCGAGACCAAACAGACAACAGACCAGACATTTCAACCAAACAGCTGACATCCCTGAGAGTCCCCAGTCTCCTAAAATTCCGCCTATTTTTGTAGTTGTGTCTGACAATCACGAAAACTCGTTCGTTTGACACTAAACAGCTAGTTGCAGATCTTGAACGAGTTGCTAAGTCCGCATTTGACTGCAAAATGCTATATAAAAAAATAAAAGTATCTTTGTCCAGTATTGAAGACTTTAGGAACGTAACACACTTTTTTGACGAAACTCCAGATATAAAATATTTTTTAATTTCTAGCCCCGCCAGAACATTCTCTGCTGTAGTACGAGGCTTGCCCTTCAACGTCTCCGAGGATGATGTCCTAGATGACTTGAAGAGGCGAGGCTATCCAGTGCAGAGAGCCACGAGGCTCTATAATAAAGATAGATTTCCCACACCTCTAGTTGCCATTGAGCTCGATAATAATGAGAAAGGCAAATCTGTTTTAGAATTAGATAGGTTGTGCAACATGGTTGTGACCGTGGAAACCCGTCGCCGATCCGGGCGTCCCGTTCAATTTGGGAACTGTTTACGGATTGGTCATACTAAAAAGCACTGCCGTCTGGATCCTAAGTATGCGAAATGTGCAGGAGACCATCCCCTTTCTCTTTGCACTGACCGATCCACTGCTGCCAAATGTGCTAACTGTGATGGTAACCACAGTGCAAGATACAGGGGATGTCAAGTGTACTTGAATCACGAAAAATCTCGCAGAAGACGGACTGCCACATCACGTACTGATCCTCAAGAGAACACCATACTTACTAACATGCAGAATACCACATCATCCACTACACAGGACAAAAAACACCAAACCTCCTCCTCGGAGGCTCCTCGACCAAACATCTGGACAGAAAGAGAAAATCCACGAAAATCACAGACAAAACAGGACCAAACTACCGAACAAACATTCGACATTTCTAAATTCCTGACGACTCTTATAAAGCCTTTCTTACCACAAATTAAAACATTTTTCACCAAATTATTCTCTTCACTTTTTTCATCTGAAAATGGACTGGTCTAATCTAACTTCTTACCACAACCTAACCCTTTTGAATTGGAACGCCGCGGGACTAAGGAACCGCGTGAACTTACTTACTGACTTACTTACTGAAAGAAATGTTGTGCACGTAGCATGTATTACGGGGACGCACCTAACGGAAACAGACAGGCTACGAATTCCTGGTTATACTGTGTACAGAACGGACCAAGAGACCAGACGGGGAGGAGTCGCTATACTTGTACAGAGACGATTAATACATACTGAACTCTACTTTCCAACACTACAGAACATACAGGTCGTCGGCATTACACTATGTCTAAACAATAACTCAACCATCAACATTCTGGCAGCATATCACCGACCTTGAATACGCCTCATTGAATCCGACTTTGAGTGCATTTTTTCCGGAGCTCCGACTGTTTTGCTTGGAGATATAAACAGTAAAAACCCACTCTGGGGCTGTAGAACACTGAACTCTAATGGAACTCGACTTGAACACATATCTATGAACTTAGAACTGCATATATCAGCACCTGACGAACCAACACACTATCCAACACAGGACAGATATCAACCGGACCTATTAGACATTGCTGTATTACATAACATACGCTACCCGCTTTATCATGACACTCTTACAGACTTGGACTCAGATCACTTACCGGTTATTTGTACCCAAATTGACACCACATCTTCCTAAACTCATTAACGGACGCGTGGACTGGGAACTCTTTACACATGCCATGAACATACTGGACGTGCCATACTCATATGAAAGTACAGACGAAATTGACACTTCCGTCTTGACACTCACAGAACACATAAGTACATGAATACAACACTGCACACTAAAGCCCCACACTCAGTCACGTCTATTCCAGGGCCCTAAGACTCCATCTCACATTCTACAGCTTATCGACGACAAGAATGTAATCAGAAAAAGATGGCAAAGATATAGGAACCCGGCAGAAAAAACACTTGTGAACAGACTGTGCCGTAGAATAAAGTTTCTTCTAGAAACAGAGAAAATAAGGTCCTACCAATCCTATGTTTCTGACCTAAACCCAGGTGACAACAGTCTTTGGAGGGAAACTAGGCGGATCCTAGGAAAGAGTCCCGTTCTCCCTGCCCTGAAAACAGACCAACAGACAGCGACTTCTCACGACGAGAAATGTGAGTTGTTTGCTACCCACTTACTGACTGTAGTGAGACCTCTTGACAGGGATGACCCTGAGACTGACAGGACAGTGGACGAATTCTTAAGAGAACCCATGACAGTGGACAGCAGACTTACTGACTAAATAACACCACAGGAGTTAAAGGCTACATTAGAAAACCGAATAACCGGAAGCCACCAGGCGAGGAGCAGATTCCGAACTGTATCCTGCTGCCCAGGAAGACGATTGCCCATTTGGTCGGACTCTTCAACGCATGCTTGAGACTGGAAGAACGCGATAGAACTCATGTTTCACAAGGATGGAAAGCCAAAGCACAGCCCTACCAGTTATCGCCCAATTAGTTTGATATGTACACTCGGCAAACTACTAGAAAAATGCTTGGAGAAGAGACTACGACAACACCTTGAAGAGAGCTGCACAATTCCATCTCATCAATTTGGCTTGAGACACCATCACTCCGCTACGCATCAAGCACAGAGGGTTGCAGAGGTCATAGTGAAAGGGTTTGAAGCCAAAGAATTCACAGCGGGCCTTTTCTTGGACTTGAAGGGGGCTTTCGATTCCGTCTGGCACCGAGGTTTATTATATAAACTAAAGACATTACCACCAGCCAATCTCTTCTACTCTATTAAATCTTTCTTAGAGGATCGCACCTGCCAAGTCCGGATCGGAACCACCCTCAGCCGGAAGATCGCCTTGGAAGCTGGAGTTCCACAAGGATCTATATTGAGTCCCCTCTTTACCTCCTATTCGCCTCGGACATGCCGAAAGAAGATCCCTTCACTCAGCTTGCAACATTTGCCGACGACACTCTTATCTGATCCACTCATAGTAATCTGACCACGGTGTTTCAAAACTTGCAAGGAACGGCGAACTTCTTGGTTGACAGGTTTACTAAATGGCGACTGGTCCTAAATTCAACCAAAACGGAGGCCAAAGTCTTTTCCCTACGGTGGTTTTCGAACGAAGAACTACCAGAAATCAGATTGGATGGACTCCCAGTTCCTTGGAGCCCGAAGGACCAGGGAGTGAGGTATCTAGGACTATACTTTGACACTCGACTTACTTGGAAATTACACATTAACATAAAATTACGACAGGTACACTCCAGACTCTCAATACTATATCCACTGATGAACAGAAAAACATCACTTCGATCTTCACTAGTCACACTACTTTATAAAACCATGATCCTCCCAATACTGACTTACGCCTGCCCTGTGTCGTATGGAGCAAACACGACGAACATCAGACGACTCCAGACTTTACAAAACAAAGTGCTACGGATTGCAGCCAACGCCCCTTGGTTCGTTCGGAACACCTTGCTCCATCGAGAACTGGGAGTTGATCCAATCGCATTTCACATCGAAGAACTGACCCGAAGGCACCAAGAGAAGCTACCTCTTTCTTCAGCTGCCACGATCCACAACCTAGGAGTACCTACAGCCCGACGCCTCAAGCCGAGGCTGTATCAAGACATTTTATTTCAATGTAAAAAGCAATCTATTATTTATATTATTTTTTATTATTCTTTTTTTGTTTGTTTGTTTTCTTTTTCTTTCAATTTGTGAAAAAAACAATCTGTTTTGGTCCAAAATAAAATATTTTTCTTCTTCTTCTTCTTCTATTTGTTGACTTTCCGTATGATAAATACATAAGTGGATATAATAGAGTCACTTTTCAATAATTCAAAATTCATTAAAATCTTACATGTCATTAAAATATTTTTAATTTGATACATCGTAAAATTAATTTGTTGTAAACTTTCTTAATTTTGTTAATTATAAATTGTAAAATTGTTGAACACAAAATATTTTACGATTTTCATTACCGATGGGGTTAAAATTTATAAAAATGTTTATTTTTAACGAAAATAAAAGTTGTTAAAATTGTTTTCAATAAGGGAGATAAACTTTTTTAAACATTTTTGCCAATAATGAAGTTACATATATCGAACTAATATTTGTTAAAAAATTTATTAAATTATCAGTTAAATGATAATGTTATTGAATATGGTAAAACTGCTAATATAGAAATTAGATACACAGCCGTTGAGGTTATGGGGTATTTTACCTGGGGGGGAGCAGGGATTTACGAAGGGGGTTTCTCCCAAATTAAATTTGACTTGCCAATGTGAGCTGTTTGCGGATTCAATATCTCCCAGAAATATTATATGTACATAATCCTTGTACCTACAGGAACTCATGTTCTCTGAATAATTCAAACATTAAATTTACTATATATTTGTTACTCACTCACCTATCATCGCCCACTCACTCACTCACTCACTCACTCACTCACTCACTCACTCACTCACTCACTCACTCACTCACTCACTCACTCACTCTCACTCACTCACTCACTCACTCACTCACTCACTCACTCACTCACTCACTCACTCACTCACTCACTCACTCACTCACTCACTCACTCACTCACTCACTCACTCACTCACTCACTCACTCACTCACTCACTCACTCACTCACTCACTCACTCACTCACTCACTCACTCACTCACTCACTCACTCACTCACTCACTCACTCACTCACTCACTCACTCACTCACTCACTCACTCACTCACTCACTCACTCACTCACTCACTCACTTACTCACTTACTCACTCACTCACTCACTCACTCACTCACTCACTGACCTATCATCGCCGACTCACTCGCACACTCACTCACCCACTCACTCACTCACTCACTCACTGACCTATCATCGCCCACTCACACACACTCACTCACCCACTCACTCACTCACTCACTCACTGACCTATCATCACCCAGCCCAAACCACTTGACAGAAAAAATTGAAATATTCCGTGGACACTCCCTTTAGCATGTAAACACTCGCTAAGAAAGGATTTTTTGATATTCAAATGTTTAAGTATTTTTTGAGAGGTTTGAATTGTTAGTTGGTTATAGCAGGCAAGCCTAGGCAGCATGCGTTGCTAGGACGATAAGAGGTCAGCTGTTACCGTACTGTATCTATTTCATAATATTATTATTTTTATTTTCGGTTCATTTTACCTATGATAGCAGACCTTGAATTACTAGAAATAAACTGTGATTTTGTCCCTCATAGAGTTTACACTATACCTGGTGATGGTCCATCCCAGGTAATAATATCCCGAACCCTTGCACAGCCTCCTCACCCATCGGCATCCCCAGTCAGAGCACTTCTTGGTAATGCTCGCAAATATAATGAATGTTTCCAAATGACATCTTGGAAACAGACATTTTTAAATTTTATCGTCCATTTATTATTGACAACGAATTTTAAAACCTGTACTGGTTAAACTCCTGTTACTGGTAACCTATAGATAACGGGTTATCTCTATGTTATCTGATTGTTGACATAGATCTGGAGCGCCCCACTGTCCAGAAACATTATACTTTGATTACTTATCAATTGATGAATAACATATAGTGTGACGGGAACCGTGCCATAATAAACTGCACAAAATTATATACATAGTAGCGTTAATTTTTATGATACACTAGCTGTTACCCAGTGTGCCATGCTACACCTACTTTCTGTCTATTACTCTCCCCGTATCAAGATCTACTTGATAACAAGTTCTCTATACCCAGTTACGAAAATCGGTCAAACGATGTGAATTTGTTTTAGTTCATAATGATACCGGCAGAGGCTAGCACAACAGCACTTCATCTAACAGCTGACAGAGGCCAGTAGTAGTCGATTCAAAATGGCCGTAACAATCTGAATGGTTCAGTGTAGCCAATTTTTCTTGAACAAAACTTTTGACCTTTTGACCAAATTTTGAAATTTGACTATTTTGACCTAGCCTAGGAGATTTCTCGTATCAAGACCTACCTGTGTGCCAAGTTTGGTCAATATCGGTCAAACTAAAAAAGAAATAAATAAATAAACAGAAAGACAGACAGACACGTGATTTTTATATATAGATTATTTAAGGCATTAAAATAACTACTTATCTGCCGTGACGAAGCACGGGTATTCAGCTAGTAGTATCTGCCGTGACGAAGCACGGGTAATCAGCTAGTAGTATCTGCCGTGACGAAGCACGGGTAATCAGCCAGTAGTATCTGCCGTGACGAAGCACGGGTAATCAGCCAGTAGTATCTGCCGTGACGAAGCACGGGTAATCAGCTAGTAGTATCTGCCGTGACGAAGCACGGGTAATCAGCTAGTAGTATCTGCCGTGACGAAGCACGGGTATTCAGCTAGTAGTATCTGCCGTGACGAAGCACGGGTAATCAGCCAGTAGTATCTGCCGTGACGAAGCACGGGTAATCAGCTAGTAGTATCTGCCGTGACGAAGCACGGGTAATCAGCCAGTAGTATCTGCCGTGACGAAGCACGGGTAATCAGCCAGTAGTATCTGCCGTGACGAAGCACGGGTAATCAGCCAGTAGTATCTGCCGTGACGAAGCACGGGTAATCAGCCAGTAGTATCTGCCGTGACGAAGCACGGGTAATCAGCTAGTAGTATCTGCCGTGACGAAGCACGGGTAATCAGCTAGTAGTATCTGCCGTGACGAAGCACGGGTAATCAGCTAGTAGTATCTGCCGTGACGAAGCACGGGTAATCAGCCAGTAGTATCTGCCGTGACGAAGCACGGGTAATCAGCTAGTAGTATCTGCCGTAACGAAGCACGGGTAATCAGCTAGTAGTATCTGCCGTGACGAAGCACGGGTAATCAGCTAGTAGTATCTGCCGTGACGAAGCACGGGTAATCAGCTAGTAGTATCTGCCGTGACGAAGCACGGGTAATCAGCTAGTAGTATCTGCCGTGACGAAGCACGGGTAATCAGCCAGTAGTATCTGCCGTGACGAAGCACGGGTAATCAGCTAGTAGTATCTGCCGTGACGAAGCACGGGTATTCAGCTAGTAGTATCTGCCGTGACGAAGCACGGGTAATCAGCCAGTAGTATCTGCCGTGACGAAGCACGGGTAATCAGCCAGTAGTATAAATAGGTAAAATTAAAAAATAAAAGTTTGACTCGCAGGAACTGCGCCATCTTAATGCGTCTCCTTTCTTGTCCCTAGATTCATTTAGAAAGCCTGGAATAAATATAGTTATTATATTATAAGAAAGTATAATACCTAGTCCAATGAAATCTTGAAGAAAATTAAGATTTTAGGTGCCACTAACATACAGTAGCAGAAATTACCCAGTCCGCCTGTCAGGGTTCGGAAAGCCCCATTACGAACAATAAAATTTGTCCGACTTACAGGAACCACATCATCTTAGCGAGGTTCCGTTCATATCCCTAGTGTCATTAGTAAACGAGTAGAAACAGTTATTGGTACGGGTTGATTATTCGTTAGAAACATAAAATATAAAAGTAAAGGAAGCTTAAGGCGCCGCAGCAGGAAACTGACAAAAGCAAAAATGAATCGCCCGTATTATCAACGTTCGCCCTAGGAAAACACTATTACCAATAAGTCTCCCATTTTCATGCTTTTTTTAACTAAAATAATAATTTCACTGATAAATGTAAATTAAATAACCAAATAAAAAGTTAATTAAAAAAAGACAAAAACCCGTTCAAAACAACAAAACTAACATTTTCTAAGTTTTAAGCACTTATTTCTTCGATTGACATTGCATTATCGAAAATAGCTTCAGAGCCGTTTTTGTAGAAAATTTAGTTCGCTTTCGAATGGCCACCTTCCACGCGCACTCATTGCTCTAATTACCATTAATAATACTTTTGTTACTTATGGGTCAATCCATATCAAATCAACAATGGATGTTTCTGGCATGTTTTATTTAATTTTTAACAGTAAATTTTCCATTTTTTCATAAATCTGGGAGTACAAAACCATTTTTTTTTTTATAATTTTATAATAAGTAATTCAGTTGTTAGCTGCCATCTTGTTTGTGAAGTTCGGTCATTTGTTGCGTTTTCAGAAGTTAGCAATAAGTTAAATAACTTTTTTATTTATTAAGCTATCAAATGTAACTGAAAACCATCATATTCTACACAAAAAAATCTACAAAAAAGGATGTAATCAAAAAGTTGCTAGGTCTCCATAGAAATTATAAATAATGAATAATATATTGAAAAACATAGTTTAATATAATAATATACTATTCATTCCATAAAGAAACAGTAAAATAAAGAAAGGCGTAAAGTAATAAACTGATTATTATAAAAATAGAGCTGATATCGTGGATATATTTACATGTAGATGGAGAATCTTGAAGAAATAAGAAAATAGGAAGATAGGAATGTTATTATAGCCTGACACTTCCTCAAATAGATACGTTATCTTGATCAGCTGTCAACATTTCTACACTAATAATCCAATTTATATATAGATATGTTTCCTTCCCTTTCAGAGGGAATATAGAAGATGAAGATCGGAGCTAATCTTCTAGAGATTTATACCGTCAAAGAGTTGTTACATTTTTATCCTCGGCTAATATGATGGGCAAGAAGTAGGGCGGAGGAAGGAAGGAAAAGGCCGTAGGGAGGAAGGAGGAAGGGGAAGGGCAGAGGGAGGAATGGGAAGGGCGGAGGAAGGAAGGAGAAGGGTGGAGGGAGGAAGGAGAAGAGCGGAAGGAGGAAGGAGAAGGGTGGGGGAGGAAGAAATAGGGCGGAGGGAGGAAGGACAAGGTCGTAGGGAGGAAGGTGAAGGGCGGAGGCAGGAAGGGGAATGTCTGAGGGAGGAAGGAGAAGGGCGGAGGGAGGAAGGTGAAGGGCGGAAGGAGGAAGGAGTACGGCGGAGAGAGGAAGGAGAAGGGCGGAAGAAGAAGGACGGAAGAAGAAGGGCGGAAGGAGGAAGGAGGAGGGCGAAGGGAGGAAGGGGAAGGGCGGAGGGAAGAAGGAGAAGGGCGGAGGGAGGAAAGGGGAAGGGCGGAGGGAGGAAGGAGAGGGGCGGAGGGAGGAAGGAGAGGGGCGGAGGGAGGAAGGAGAAGGGCTGAGGGAGGAAGGAGTAGGGCGGGGGCGAAATAACAGAATTGAGATGTATTATAAAATCTGTGTTTTTTTAAAGGTCATTTATTGTGGTTAAACAACATCCCTGGGATGTATGGGCTCTACATCGTTGAATTATGATAATCCTTTTAGCTGATGTTGGCGGTTGATAAATCTTGGCATAATACTTAACGCGACTTAGGTCCTCGTTTTAGGCATTCTTCTTTTAGCTAATCCTAATATATATATATATATATATATATATATATATATATATATATATATATATATAGTCGTTGTGCCAGATAAGCGAGCCACTAGAAAAATTGGCAAAGTTTTATTTGTCATTGTGATCTATAAAATGGTTTTCGCAGAAATTAGAAAATAATCCTAAGAGCTCAAATAGACCTTTGGGGGAATAGAAGGGTTCCCTCTTTACCCATATTAGTTTCAAAATTCATAGGTTGCTCCTACATTTGGCTTAGAGTGTTAATTCGTTTTCAGAGGTACATATCCTTCCGTTAGAACGCTAATGGAATGTTACGGTGTTCTTAGACACAATGCTGACCTAAACTTTCTCGTAGACGACAAGAGTAAAACATTCAACATCAAAGCCTTACAAGGGTTTCACACCACGCGAGGTAAGCAAATCTCCGTACTCGGCTGTAATTATTACTATAAAGACTTCACGCTGGGTAATAATTCCGTTCAAAGTCACTTTTGCTCCATATCTCTACCGACGAAACCTCAAAGGACAATGAACGATTCCCATACTCATACTTGGAGATATAAATTCCGAAAGTAGAATATGGTGAGCAAAAGCAACTAATGCACGAGGTAAATTAATATAAACTATTTTTTCACAGGCGAAATTATTTACCTCAAAACTAACTCACCAACACATCGATACCCACGCTTAGGAACTTACACAAATGTCGACGTATCTGTATGCTCACCATCAATATAAACTCGTTGTTCATAAATGAAAATATTATCTCACTAGTAAAAGGTAAAAAAAATAGTTATAATCCTGTTCTAAGACCTACTGAATATACATATTAAATTTCATGAAAATCGGTTAAGGCGTTTCGGAGGAGTATAAACACCAAACCGTGACACGAGACTTTTATATATTTAGAAATTTAGTTGTCAGAACTTCCGGATTGCGTCATAAAGTCAACCTCATAAGCGGGGGGAGGGGGGGACACACGTAAATACAAATATATGCATACATCGGTAGAAGAATCCTTCTATTTCATAATACTTATCAGGATTAAACTAAAGGAATGACCCCAACGGTTGACACGCCTTAAACTCAACCAATCAAAAAAAAAAACTAAAGGAATGGTGATACATTTTTTTTTTTTTTGAATGAAGTATTTTTCCTGGATAGTCTTCAATATAATCGAGTCAGGAATGAATCTAGAATTGTTTAGATTATGTCTTTGCTTCTTGGTAATGGTCGCCGGATCTGCAGATGTTTCAGACATGAGCGTATATAAGGGGGGGGGGGCTGCAGCCCCCCCCCCCGAAATTTTAATTTGATCGGTAAAAATTTTATAAAACCCTTAAAAATAAATTAAATAAGATCATTTAGTTCATAAAACATATTCTATTTTGGGTGTAATAGCGTTTTAGTTGGCTAAAATTCCTCCAAGCTCTAAATTGTTAGTATTCCATACACCGGAAATAGTCTCAACCCTCCCCGAAATTTTCCCAGCCCCCTCCGAAATTATTTCCTATATACGCCCATGGTTTCAGAACACCAACCAAAATAATTGGCAATCCACGTGTTGTAATAATGTTTAATGGCTGGCCCAGCATATCCTTAAATTCAAGATTAAAATTAGAGTTTAGATTTAATCTAATAATGTTTGTTAACATATAATTTATTTTATAACAAAATTAACCTAACAAAAATTGTTATCGAATAATCTTTCTAATTGCCAATTTTCTTTGACACAACGTTCTAATTGGACCCGACCAATTTACCTCTATTTCATGTTATGATGGGATTTCATTAGTTCTTATCGGTGGTTTCGGCGATAAGGCCGCCAAGCGCAGGCTGCTCACCTGTCTTGGCTAGATTGCTGTGCCCCTTCTAATAACGGTTACAAACTTCAAATCTAGGTGTTTCTAAACTCTATCCCGTATCTTCTACGTACAGTTCGAATTTCATGGAACAGAAAAAACATCTCCTAGAAATAAGTAATAATTTTAAAATGATTTTTTTATTATAAAATATCTCCTAAGTGCTCTTCATTTTATTTCTTTGTTCATAATTCCCTCATTAGCGTGGTGCAATGTACGCAATCTTAACATAAATTATTATGACCTTGTATTATTATTAAATAAAATTATTTAATTATAAAACAGTTATCCACTTACCTTTGAGTAATGTTGTATACTATCATCAACATAAATCTAGGTTGTAGAATATTTAAGGGGTACCCAGAAGGTATTCATGAATCTCTAGTACAGTGAGTTACCATTTTTTTTTTTTTTTCTGCAATGAGGGGAAAACCTACAAGGGTTTAAGGGATTACCACGAGGTACTCATGAACCTGGGTTAAAGGGAGTTGCCATGAGGCACTTATGAATCTCGGATACAGAGGGTTACCATAAGGTACTCATGACTCCAGTGTACAGGTGGTTACCAGCAGATATTCATAATCTGCATTTTACGGGATTACCATAAGGTACTCATGAAATAGGAGAGCAAGAGTAACCATAAGGTACTCATCCATATTTATCCTGAGACAGCTCAACCTCTCCCGCCATCTCCTGCCAACAAAGACCCGTCAACTCCTCGTAACTTCCCTATTATTCCCCCAGTTTGACTATGGTTGTTTGGTGTACGGTGGACTTTCTGGCGATCTCGAGGCAAAACTCAAACGCCTCATGAACTGTTTCATTCGTTTTATCCTCGGGATTCCCAGAGACTCCCACATATCACATTTCTACCAGGAGCTAAATTGGCTATTCCCTCTTTATCGTCGTCAGTACTTCCTCGGCTCAGTCCTTTACCAAGTAATTCAATCCCGTAGACCTTCTTATATTTTTCAACTTCTTAAATTTAAATCCTCGGTTCACTCCCGTAACACCCGATCTCGTCCTTCCGATCTTTATATTCCTTCCCACCGAACAGCAATATTCGAAAAATCATTCGTTACCCGTGCCACCTCGCTATGGAATTCCTTACCTTTGTCTGTCCGACATTCTACCAACCTAGAAACCTTTAAATCCCGACTCTTCCACCACCTTCTATCCCTCCAAGTTTTACCCAACCCCTAGTCTATATTGAAGCTGTACACTATATACTGATACTGATAGCATTTATACGTTTTTAAGTCTATACGTAAAATTCAAAATTATTTTGTAATTTCAAAATTATTCCTATGGGACTTCTGTCCCGGAATAAGAATAAAACTTTTCATTTATTCAAATTTCACAAGAATAAACTTTTCATTCATTCATTCAAATTTCACAACGTGGAGTACAGGGGTTTACCAGAAGGTATTCATAATCTGCGGTTTAAGGGATTACCACAAGGTACTCATGAATCTGGTGTACTGTGGGTTACCAGAAGATGCTCATGAATCTGGGGTACAGAGAGTAACGCAGCAACGACATCACATCCCTACAAGATACCATGTACCAGCATCGACATCAAATCCCAGCATCGAAATCACAAGCCAGCATCGACATCACAAGCTAGCCCCGACATCAAATCCCACCCACGACATCATATCCCTACCGCGATACCATGTACCAGCATCGACATCAAATCCCAGCATCGACATCACAAGCCAGTCCCGACATCAAATCCCACCCACGACTTCACATCCCTACCACGGTACCATGTACCAGCATCGACATCAAATCCCAGCATCGACATCACAAGCCAGCCCCGACATCAACTCCCACCCACGACTTCACATCCCTACCACGGTACCATGTACCAGGATCGACATCAAAACCCAGCATCCACATCACAAGCCAGCCCCGACATCAAATCCCACCCACGACATCACATCCCTACCACGGTACCATGTACCAGGATCGACATCAAAACCCAGCATCCACATCACAAGCCAGCCCCGACATCAAATCCCACCCACGACATCACATCCCACTCACGATAACATGCACCAGCATCGACATCTCATGCCAGACCCGACAGTAAATCTCACCCAAGACATCACATCCCAGCCTCGACATCACATTTCATCCCAGACAGCACATCATAGACACCCCATCCCCGATACCACATTCCAGCTTCGACATCACATCCCACCCCCGATACCACATTTCTGCATCGACATCACATATCATTCCCGATAGCACATTATCATCCTAGCCTCGACATCACATCCTACCCCCAATACCACATTCCAGCTTCGAAATCACATATTAGTCTCGACATCAGGTCCCAGCCCGGATACCACATTTCTGCAACGACATCACTTCTCAGCCTCGACATCACATACCATCCCCAATACAACATCACTGCACCCACATCACATCCCACCCTTTACATCAGATCCTAGCCCCGATACTACATTCCAGCTTCGCCATCACTTCTCAGCCTCGACATCACTTCCCGCCCCCGATACCACATTTCTGCATCGACATCACTTCTCAGCCTCGACCTCACATACCATCCCCGACACAACATCCCTTACTCGACATCACATCCCATCCTTGACATCAGATCCTAGCCTCGATACTAAAGTCCAGCTTCACCATCACTTACTATCCCCGATACAACATCCCTGCACCGACATCACATCCCACCCTTGACATCAGATCCTAGCCCCCCGATACCACATTCCAGCTTCGACATCATATCTCAGCCTCGATACTACTTCCCAGCCTTGAGACCAAACCCAGAGGTTTGGTAATCCCTTAACAATATCTGGTAGAGGAATCTGTTTAGATGATTTACATCATGTTAGATTAAAAATGAAATATTTCGGAGACGACGTGTAAAAAATATTGTATGGTTCTATATAATATTGTATGGTTCTATATAATATTGTATGGTTCTATATAATATTGTATGGTTCTATATAATATTGTATGGTTCTATATAATATTGTATGGTTCTATATAATATTGTATGGTTCTATATAATATTGTATGGTTCTATATAATATTGTATGGTTCTATATAATATTGTTGCTCGTACGATATCGTCATTAATGAGTTGGATTATTTATTTATTTATTCATTATGAGCTACGCAACTTTAGCGATAAGCTCATGATCAGAAAAATCTCTGTCTAGTCAAGAAAAAAAGATAAAAAAAAACAAAAAAACAAAACAAAAAAAAAACAAAACATAGAACAAAACGAAGACAAGAACAACCAGAACAATTTGATAATAATTTGAGTGACTTTTCACTGATGTGTGCAAATATTCGCGCATACATATGGGTTATAATGTATGCCTATACATCATATCCATACAATACTCATACATAATGTTTAAGTATGTTCATACATCAAAAATGAAATCAAGTGAAAAAAAAAAGAAAAAAAAAAAAGAAGTAAAATATAAAACTAAGTGGTCACATTAAAAGATAAGAAAATGGCTAATATATAAACAAATAATAAAAATGATTCTGTTGTCTCTGATTAAATAAAAAATAAATAAATAAATAAAAAATAATAATAATAATACAAGAAAAAAAAAAAAAAAGAGTAAGGAGGAAATAAAAAAGAAGAAAAAATATTATATATAGCTACATAGAAGAAAAGTAAATTCAGGTTATTTTAATGTGTTATATTTTGTTGTAAATGTTGAGTGTCTTAAAATGTCTAAGTATTGTGTGGATGTATGGACTACCTTGAGTATATGAGTTGGATTAATAATACAAGGAAATTATTAGAAATCAAATTACTGAGATAGATGGTGCTATAATTAAATTAGAAATCATCGCTGTAGAATTCTTTGTTATTTTCCCTTTGTCTTAATATATTTTTGCAATAATGGAAATAATATATACCTGATGGTAATCTGTTAAAGGTAATTAGTGGTTAATTAAAACTGCTTATTATGGTGTACCAAGAAAAATTATGCTCTTTTGATTTTAAAATAAATCTATTACCTCATTAGAGGCAATCGATTCTGAGGGTGAGGTAAATGCAGAATAAAAATGCTTAAATACGTTGTTAAATTAAATGATAATATAATTCATAAAAAACATGCTTCTTGCAGTCATAATGATCATAATAATTGTGATTATAAAAAAGAAACTTATATTCCGTACATGCACGCACTAAATAATTTGTTTCTTGCATCCTTGGTTCAATAATAACATAAAATAGGTAAAAATGCAGTTTCCCGCCCTCCAAACCGATTTCTTTCAAACTTTGCACAATAACGTATTTTGGTGCACTAAACACGAATACAATAAAAAAAAAAACGTCGGATTTAACTAGGAAAGAAGTTATTAAGCACTAAAGTTCACTGTTATGCAGGTTATGAGAGCTATTAATTATAGCGAGTTGGATTGACTGGGGTTTTGTTATCTTCTTGAGCGAGCGTAGCGAGCGGAAACGCATAGCACGTATGCCCTTAAGCGACAGGTGAGGATGCCCTTAAAATTAACAATATTTTCGAATAAATGGTTTCTGAACATTTCAATGAGAGTTCTCTGTTTCCCAATGTTACATATCTGCGCATGCGCGTGTTTACGAATACGCTGATGACGCCTAGTTTTATAACCTTCCTAACTTTAGTGCTTAATATTATATTATATTAATTTTAGCGACTGGGATTTTTGTTATCTTCTTGAGCGAGCGTAGCGAGAGACTTTTAGAACCAAGCCACAGATATATACATATTCTCTTTGCTTTTCCACCGGCTCAAAGATGTTCCCATTTTTATGATTTTTGGTTTCAAGGGTCAAGTTTGTTAACCAGCTAATCCGTCCACCAGAGTATGGTTTGTGGAGCGAAATTCGCGCGGAAATCTTAACGCTTACGTTTTCGAGTATGAATATGAATGAACCCATTTTTAAATCTAAATCTGTCACCATTTACGAGAAAAATTGATACAACTACTTTTACAAACTAATTTTCAGTTTGGATACTCAGAAACGATTGATTCAGTTCACAATTGTTCCACGCATTTAACATTAGTCTAATCTATGATATTTAAATTTTGGCCTGTTTTGGAGTTAAGGAAGTATTAGAAAAAAAAATTATTAATATACATGAAACTTTTTTAGCTTATCTTGGTATATATTATAAAATATCTGGAAAACTGATGGAAATCGTGGTAGTTGAAGGGGAATATTAGAAAGCCTACTAAATTCTCTACAGAAAAGGTTATGACCTCAACATCCCATTTGTCCTTGACCTCGCTAAAACCCGTTTCCAAACGTTCCACTCCAAATTGTCTCACCATCCTAATCCTGAAGGTCAATCCTTATCATCCCAATCCCATCCAGACAATCCTCCCAGGCGGCTTAAGAGACAGTGGCCTCGAGACAATTTACTTGCCTGATCCCTCTGGATTCATTGAAATACTTAGTTAAATAACTAGGAAGTGCTAACAATGGTTGGCTTCTTCCAAATTTTGTACTTATTTTATTTTATTTTTTCCGTTTTGATCATATAAAGTACATATCAATATCTGTATCAACACACTTGATCATTGTACATTTTATATTTTGTACAGATTTCAAATAAAAAAAAAACAGAAAAGGTTGCTATTCAACCTACACCTCAAACTTATTTGGTGCATTTTATTATTAGAAAACTGACAACCAAGAAAGCAACAACATTAGAATTTATGTCATATCAAGATGGCCGCCGTTAGTTTATTCAAGGCTTCAGGGAATTTTTATTACCCTTCATCCACCCCCTACTATCTCAATGTTAGAAACAGTCTTGACTTAAAAAAGAGTTTGTATTCTATCTCGAATTTTAAGTAACAATATCCAGGGGTCTCCCGTGGTCTAATGGATAGCGCCTTGGATTCATAAGCGGGAGATGGTGGGTTCGATTCCCAACCTCCGGCAGGAATTTTATCATCCCACGGCTCGCTGGTAAAATCCCTCGCTGCACCCTGGATGTCGGCGCTAATGACCTAGATGTAGATGCGCCGTAAAAAAAAAAAAAAAAAAAAAAAAAAAAAAAAAAAAAAAAAAAAAAAAAAAAAAAAACAGTATCCAATATACAATACTTACTACGAAATAGAACTGATAGAAATCTTTGAAGACTTTCTACCTGAAGATTTAGAATATTAACACTTCGACAGCCGCACAGTGGAGCCGGTAGAGAAAATCCCACAAAATGGAAGGTGTTCAATCCCATTTGAACTAACATTTTTATACCTAATTACTTATAAAATATTGTTCTAATATTGTTTTTCCATTTTATTAATTGTCCTGATCACAAAACACCTTTTTGTTGACCGTTTTCTCACAGAGTAAAAATCTCACAGTTTTTAGTAAAAAGTAAAACAATCTTTTAAACCACTAAACATAGCTTACAGTGAATAAGTGATTTAATAAATAAAAATATATCCATATCACTGTATTGGATTCCAAGCCATAGTGGAATAAGGGATAATGAACGAGTTGATGAAGCAGCAAAAAAAGCAATTACAATAGGAATACCTCACACACAATGCCCCCCTTCAGATATAAACCACTTTCTAAAATCACTGGTATGGATATATTGGCAGAATATATGGACTCATACAGGAAACAATAAATTAAGAGAGTACCAAGAAAAAGTTAAACCCAGGAAATGCTCCTATAAAAATAGACGAGAACAAGTTATTTTTACAAGACTGCGAATAGGCTGTGACTAGACTCACTCACAGCTACCTAACGTCACAAGACCCCCACCTAAATGTTCGCATTGTCTTGTACTTCTAACCATTAAACATATTTTAATTGAGTGCCCCAAATATTTCGAGAAAAGAAACAAATTTAAATTAAATCTTCCGTTTAGCCAGATTTTAGAAGGCAATAATATTAATAATGTGGTGGAGTTTCTAAAAGATGTACATATCCTGGACAAAATTTGAACAACCTTAGTAAAAAAGTCCGACTCGCAGGAACTGCATCATCTTTGCGTGGTTTCTGTTCAAATCCCTATTGTCATTTGAAAAGCTTAGAATAGTAACGGATAATATTTTCCTCGGCCTTTGTTCAAAGGGTTTATGGCTTTACCTGGGACCCTAGAATCCTTTTCTACCGATACTTCATTTCATACGTTTCAATGAATTGGAAAATATCAAAATGTTTCACATATTCCTGTGTTCTTTTACTAACGTAATAATTCTACCAATAAAATCAATTAAAAAATAAAAACCAACAGCATAAAGGCAATTGAAAATATTCAAAAGACGTCATCGAATCTCTTTCTCTTGGCAAGCTATATTTCTAACAATGAATTGTTTTTCTTATTTTGCCTAATCTGTTTTATTGTCAAATACATTATCCAACTATAAGCAATTAAAAAATAACAAGGAATAAAAACAGACAAAAAGAACCGTTCGAATAAACGAAATCACTTACTTCAAAGTTTAAGCACTTATTTCTCCGATTGATATCACCTAATCAAAAATTGTTTCAGAATCTTTTTTGTAGAGAATTTATAAAGCTTTCAAATAATCTCTATCCACTTATCACGATTTCCCAACCGTGTTCGAGATATTAATGAAATTATACGAATTTCCCAAAACTTTTCATGTCTGTTCATAATTTTTTTTATTCTAACCCTTCCTTAACTCCAAACGTAACCAAAAGTTTAACATGTTAGTTTTGATGAAATTCAAAAAAGCAAAAAATGTTTCAACTGAATCCCATGATTCTAAGTAACCAAACCAAAAACTTGATTTAACCGATTTTCTCATAAATGGTTAAAGCTATCGCCTTAAAAATGGTTTCATTCGTTTTACTAGCTCAAGAAGCATATAAAACGAGTACTTACAAGCATATGAACTCAAAAACGTAAGCGTTACGATTTTTTTTGCGCGAATTTCGCCCCAAACGCCATCTTCCAGTGGGCGGATTTTGCTGGTTAACAAACTATGCCTTTCAAATTGGACGACGGATTTTTGTACCAAATTTCACCAAAATCGGACCATTAGGGACGCCAGAAATCCGCGAACAGACAAATATATATATATATATATATATATATATATATATATATATATATATATACAAATTTGAACCACCGTTTTTTTCGGTCTCTAGGGGTTTTGAAACGCGAAATTTTCTAGTCGGCACTTCCGGATTGTTTTATGAGATCAACCTTATAAGCGGGGTTCCTCCCTATCGGGCGTTTGGAACCACTTTGATAACTGATAGAGAGTGTAGGGATTGGGTTGAAGCCCCAACTTTATGTTGAAAACTAAGTATAATTTTTATAAAACTTGGAGAAACGGTTGAGTAGCAAAAACTGAATGACCTAGGAGAACATTTATGATTTTGTGGCTGTATTAAATATTTTAGTACACTATAAGACTGATTTATTACTGGAATAATATTATTGTAGTTTTATAATTTATAACAATCTTAAATTATGTAATATAGTGTTTTCATGATTTACTATTGCTGTAATATGACTTAATTGTTGCAACAATTTATGCCCTGAAAGCTGGCGAGTTGGAAGAGCACTCGACTAATATACTGTCGGTCAAAAGTTCAAAACTCGGTGTTTGTTATTTTTATTAGAATTAATAATTATTAGAATTAATTGTTATTAGAACTATTTATTATTATAATTAGTTATTATTAGAATTAATATTATTTTGTGAGAAGCATTCAACTATTTTATTTTTTGCTACACTTATTATACGAGTCACGGGTATTTTTATTTAGTAACCACGGGTCTTCTAATCGAAGAGAGGCGTACTAGCCCTCGCCATTCCTATGACTGACTGCTACTAGAAAGGCTCTAGCTTGCCGCTGTACCGACTGCTCCCGATACAGTATATTCGGTGCTTCTTATGCCAGTAGCTTCACTCACGGTCTATGGTAATCAGCTGTCCTTGGAGTTATCAAGTTGTCTTTTTCGGAGCATATTCTATGCCCGGTTCCAGCTTTTATTCTGCAGGCTGCCCTCTCGGCGAATGGTGAGATTTTACTATAATTCCTTCAATTATCTCCTTAGACCTCTTCCTTTCTTCTCACCCTTCAATGCCGTGTACCTGGAGGTGAATATCCTAAAGGTAAGGCCGATTTTTCTATTTACTACATATCTGGGTTGTATCTTTTGTCTGAGCTCACCATATTTTATTTTTTATCTATTTCTTTATCCTACACTCGGGCTAATGAATTCATCTTCTTTGTTTTAGGGGTTATCCGCCCCTCTGCCTTGTTAGGGGTTATTAGGGTTCTTTAGCATCCCAAAGCTGTAAATATTACTTTATAGTTTCTATGATCAAATAGCTTTCTTTTAATGTTTTACTGTTTTGTGAAGTCCCTTGGATGTTATTATGATTCATTTCTTTTGCAAGTTCATTATAATGATTTCTTCAGTCTTTCGTCGACTTGCTTCCAATTAATCTGGAGAAATATTCGTAAAAGGGGCAAAGATTTATGAATGGCTTTGAAGTTTTACTTTTCAAGTTTCAAGGATAATGATCCTTCAATGCTTTTTCCTTCAAGTCTTTGGAACGCTATCGATATCCTCTAGAAACTTACCGATGCTTTGCTCCGAGAAGGAGTGGGGGTAAGGAGCGGGAAAAGGAGTGAGAGGAAGGGGAGAAACTTCCCCTCAAAGTATTAACACTCCTTGACTATATTTTATGAATCATTAAAGCAGTATTACAACGAGTATGCAAGAAACATTTTTAACCACTAAACCAAAAATTCAGGGGGTGGGAGCATTAGCCAATTCAGCCTGCTCTTAAATACGTCATGGATGGTCGCTTCGGCAGCTGTTATTAACATCATTTATTGCCTCACAAGCTGCGGAGGATTTTGTGTCCGAATTTGTTAAGCTAGCTAAAATTTGAAATTCATGCATTTAGCGTTCTTTCAGTCCAATCATTAACACTTTCAGGACCGATGACTACTAAAAACATTTCAATCAAGCCAAAGTCTTCCTTTCGTATAATTATTTCGAATTTATTATTTTATTTTTGAGTAAACAGCTGAGCTCCCAATAAGTCTAGCATAAAAAATAATTAAGAAAAGAACTTTCAAAATAGGACCAATACAGGAGTAGCCAACGGCCATAGACACGTTGAATGCACCGGTTCCCGTAGATCACCGAAGTTAAGCAAAGTCGGGCGTGGTCAGTACCTGAATGGGTGACCTACCACGTGCTGTTGGCATTTTAAAAGGGTGGTAACCTGTAGATAGCCCGGCGCTAATAGCGAAATAGTTGATGCGCCGTTAAAAAAGAAAGATACCGGATTACCTATAAGTAAAAGAGCTCAAGGAAGTCTGCTTATGACCTAAGGATTCAAATACTGAAGATTGGCTGACACAGGATCAAGTGAATAACCGAAAAGAGAAGGCAGCTCTTAAAAACGATTAGAAACCTGCAGGACGAAATACGGCCGAGGGATTTATCCTTGAGGAACCTGCCTAGCACATTCTGTAAGAAAAGCAAGCAAGATGCAGTTGAGTGAATGACAAAGGTTAACCAATCTAACCTAATTTAGTACAATAGATTACAAGTAGTTTCTAGATATTTATAAGTAAAGATGGAATGGTTGGGATTCGGTTAAATAAACCTCAATATGATTTTGTTTTAAAAAATCTATCTTTCGGACGTTTCGGCTACTCATTGGTAGCCTTCGTCAGCTAAAATGACAAAAAAAGAAATTAATACGGAAACAAAAAAAGTTTATAATTGTGATAGGTAACAGAACTATAAATACAATTAACTTATAAAAGAACATATCGTCTTTAATTCTTAGAATGAGTAGAATGAAAAAGTAAATGGAAGAATAAGAAACTGCATACCCATGACAAATATAGTAGCTAATAGTAACATTAATTAATTTTACAATTGGTATGTAGTTTTTTATTTCTTTGTAAAATCAATTAATGTTACTAATTACTATTAAAATCAATTATTGTACCTATTTACTATTTCATTCTACTCATTCTAAGAATTTAAGACGATATGTTCTTTTATAAGTTAATTGTATTTATAGTTCTGTTACCTATCACAATTATAAACTTTTTTTGTTTCTGTATTAATTTCTATTAATACTATTTTTTTCTATTAATTTCTTTTTGTCATTTTAGCTGACGAAGGCTACCAATGAGTAGCCGAAACGTCCGAAATATAGATTTTTTAAAACAAAATCATATTGAGGTTTATTTAACCGAATCCCAACCATTCCATCTTTACTTATTACCTCGACGGCTAACTACCTAATCATCATGATTGATATTTATAGTCATATAACAATAGTATTTTGGGAATGCTAAATATTTCCTTGCAAATAAGGAAATAAATCTTAGGTAAAAGTGAAGTTTCACGCCCTCCAAACCGATTTCTTTCAAATTTTGTACAATAACGTATTTTGATGCACTAAACACGAATACGTTTAAAAAAAAAAAACCTTCGCATTTAACTAGGAAAGAAGTTATTAAGCACTAAAGTTCACTGTTATGCAGGTTATGAGTGCTAATGTAAACAACTAAATTTGTGACGACTTTCAGGCATACATGACTTTAAGGCATAAATGACGACTTTAAGGCATACATGCTATGCGTTTCCGCTCGCTACGCTCGCTCAAGAAGATAACAAAACCCCAGTCAATCCAACTCGCTAAAATTAATAGAATTCTATTAATTTTAGCGAGTTCGATTGACTGGGGTTTTGTTATCTTCTTGAGCGAGCGTAGCGAACGGAAACGCATAGCACGTATGCCCTTAAGCGACAGGTGACGACGGGTGAGGATGCCCTTAAAATTAACAATATTTTTGAATAAATGGTTTATGAACATTTCAAATGAGAGTTCTGTTTCCCAATGTTACATATCTGCGCATGCGCGTGTTTACAAATACGCTGTTGACGCCTAGTTTTATAACCTTCCTAACAGTGAACTTTAGTGCTTAATAACTTCTTCCCTAGTTAAATCCGACGGGTTTTTTTAACGTTTTCGTGTTTAGTGCATCAAAATACATTGTTTTGAAAAGTGTTAAAGAAATCGGTTTGGAGGGCGTGAAACTTCACTTTTACCAAATCTTTTTATGGCCTTCAAGCAGCAGAAGTAACAGACGAGAAGAAGTCGTCCTGTGCCGATTAAGGATAGGCCGTTCACGACTGACTCACTCTTACCTTATGACTAGACAGGACAGACCAATATGCCATTACTGCAATACACCACTTACTGTTAAACACTTGCTGACAGACTGTAGACTCAGGCAAAACACTAACTTACCAACAAACATGCCTGAATTACTTTCAGCAAACATATTACAGACATATTCCAATTCCTTTCTAACATCAAAATTCTGGATAAAATCTAGCAACGTTTTAGCGCGGTTACTCCCTATCTCCATAGGGAGAACCCGCTTATGAGGTTGACCTCACGACGCAATCCGGAAGTGCCGACTAGAAACTTTCTCGTTTCAGACCCCATAGATCACGAAAATATAGGTGGTTCAAATTTGTATATATATATATATATATATATATATATATATATATATATATATATATATATATATATATGTATATATTTATATATATGCTTGTCTGTTCGCGGTCCTGACGGCTCAAAAATGGTCCGATTTGAATGAAATTTGGTACAAAAATCTGTCTTCTAATTTGAAAGGTCAAGTTCGTTAACCAGCAGAATCCGCCAAATGGAAGATGGCGTTTGGGGCGAAATTCGCGCAAACAAAATCGTATCGCTTACGTTTTTGAGTTCATATTCTTGCAGGTACTTCTTTTATATGTTTCTTAACATAGGAAAACGAATGAAACAATTTTTAAGGCGATATCTGTAACCATTTTCGAGAAAAGTGGAATCAATGTTTTCGTATGTCATTTTTTTTTTGTGGGTACTTAGAATTGCGGGATTCAATTGAAATATTTTCTACATCTTGGAAATTAATCCCAACTAAGATGTTTAAATTTTGGTTATATTTGGAGTTAAGGAAGTATGCGAAAAAAAATATTTTTTTAATAGACATGAAAAGTTCTTCATACATTTTTCGTAAATATCTCGATAACGTTTGGGAAATCGTGGTAAGTGGAAGGTGACCATTCGAATGCTTGCTAAATTCTCTACAAAAAAGCTTCAGAAGCAATATTCGATGGAGCAATGTCAATCAGAGATATAAACGCTTAAAACTTAAAAAGTGTTTGTTCTGAACGGGTTTTTGTCTTTGTTTATCTCACTTTTTAATTGGTTGTCTTTTGTTTTAAATTGCATTTATCAGTGAAATGAGTATTTTATAAGCTAAGAAACGGTGAAAGGTATCGGTAATATGTTTGGAGTGGCTGTGGTAATCAAGATGGCTCTGGCTAACCATGATGACGTATGCATAGTTTGTGTTGAATTCTCCTATCTATATAACCTTCCTCATAGCCTCCAATTGAAGTTATCGTTATTTCTTATTTTATAGAAAGATTTAACCCACGAGAAAATGGACTTTTATTTGCCATGAAGCACATATTTACAGTTGATTATAACAGTAAAACGAATTTGCTAGTAAAACAAGATACTTAAAATGACAACGAATTTTTGGTTGTTTAGAATAGAGCCTTCTCAGCAGTAGTCGAAGAGTAAGTACGTTTTCAGTAAATAATTGTATTGACTTATACAGATTAAGAATTATCCGCTTCTGTGTAAGTTGGCTACTGTCAGTTTCCTATGATTTGTGATGCTAATCTATTCTATTTCTTCGAGATGTTTGTAACCGCGCTAAGATGACGCAGTTCCTGCGAGTCGGACTTGTTTTTTTCTTTTCTCCACCTGTTTTAATTGTTTATTTTGTTATATATAATATATATTTATTTTTTCCTTCTTTCTTCTATTTGTCTATTTATTTTTCTTTTTTTTACCTTTTCTCCCCCATTTTTTTTCCTTCCCCCCTTTTTATTTCTAGAAGTAAATATCACTGAGTGAGACACTGAAATATCAACACAGAATTAAGTTACTTCTCTCAGCTATTAAGTACTACTTTACTTACGATTCGTACTTTTTATTTGTTTTACTATTTATCATTGACTTCCTTGTACTTACCCCAATTCTTTATAGCCGCAGTTTCGTCGCCTCAGGTGCGATAAACTTAATTAATGAATAAATAAATCTTTTTAGCTTTAGTTTATTAAATGAATGACAAACTGGAATAAACTGAAATTAGTGTTGTGAAAGAGCGCGCCTTTAAGGCTAGAAGGTGCGGCTCCTAAAAGCTCGAACTCTCAGAGCTTGGACAGGGCTCGATAGAAGGCGCAAGCCTTGAAGGCTCGGCTCGGGAGAAGGCGCGAGCCTTCAAGGCTCGCCTCGGGAGAAGGCGCATGCTTTGAAGCCTTTTACTTTTCATTTCCAAAATGGCGGACGGCGGGCAAACAGCTGTTTCATGAAATATACTTTGGTAGATTCGTCCAAAATTGTTTCTGCCACACTGAAATTACTCGCTAGCAATTAAATTTATCATATCATCGATAAACTAGATTATATGGATTACTAATTGGTTAAAAATAGTAACTTTTTCTAAAAAAGTCCGTCTCGCAGGACTGCATCATCTTAGCGCGGTTCCGTTCATATCCCTAGTCTAATTTGGAAAGATTAAAATAGAAGCAGTTATTATTTTGGTTCCACCAGTCTTTTTTTTTTTGAATTAATTATTATAATGGCGTGTCAACCCTTAAGGTCACTAACGCCATTCCTGTGAGTAGTAAAGTCATGAAAGGTCATGATTTACAATCTTACCTGGAAGGGTCCGCTACACTAGAAACAGACCCGCTAGTGACAAGGTCTTGGAATCTTGGAAATCTATATTTCTAACAATAAATTGTTTTTGTTATTTTACTTAACCAGTTTTATTGTCAAATACATTATCCAACTATAAGCAATTAAAAAATAACAAGGAATAAACAGACAAAAAGAACAGTTCGAATAAGCGAAATCAATTACTTTAAAGTTTTAAGCTCTTATTTCTCCGATTGACATCGCCTAATCAAAACTTTCATTAGAACCTTTTTTTAGAGCATTTAATAAGCTTTCTAATGGTATTCTTCCGTTTACCAAGATTTTCAAATTTTTTCGAGATATTAAGGAAAGTAAACAAAGTTACTAAAACTTTTCATGTCTGTTCATAAAATATTTTATTCTAACCCTTCCTTAACTCCAAACGTAACAAAACTTTCAACATATTAGTTTTAATGAAAGTAGAACATGCAGATAAAGTTTCAACTGAATCCCATGATTCTAAGTACCCAAACCAAAAACGGTATTCAAAAAATATTTTTCCAATTTTCTCAAAAACGGTTAAAGCTATCGCCTTGAAAATGGTTTCATTCGTTTTCCTAGCCCAGGAATCATATAAAACGAGTACTTAGAAGCTTATGAACTCAAAAACGTAAGCGTTACGATTTTTTTTGCGCGAATTTCGTCCCAAACGCCATCTTCTAGTAGGCGGATTTTCCTGGTTAACGAACTTGACCTTTCAAATTGGACGAAGGATTTTTGTACCAAATTTCATCAAAATCGGACCATTCGTCTTCTATCTAGAGAGCGAACAGACAATATATATATATATATATATATATATATATATATATATACAAATTTGAACCACCGTTATTTTCGGTCTCTAGGGGTTCTGAAACGCGAAATTTTCTAGTCGGCACTTCCGGATTGTTTCATTGTATCAACCCTATAAGCGGGGTTCCTCCCTATGGGGGAGGGAGGAGCCGCGCTAAAATAAATTCATTTAGACGGTGATGGCAACACTGTCATACTTCTTAACTGTATGATACTGTCATACTTTTATCTCCCTTAAATAATAAAAGTCCATACAATTTTTCATGCAGATTTTCATCCATAAGAATACATTAAAAAAATCAGCTAAATGAGGCACTTTATTTAGCGTAATCATTAACGTTATAAACTGAACTCTGTTGAATTTTTTTATAAATTACATAAATCAGAATAAACAGAGATAACAGCTAACTTACCTCCCTTTGTAAATAAAAAAGTTATATTTATTATTATTAAATAAATGGTGAGATATGTCACCAAAAAATCAAAATGAATAAAATGTAATAATTAAAGAGTAAGTAATTATTGTATAGAGATAATCTAGTAAAGCACTAGAAAGGGTTTGACTATAACCGTGCTTGCCGAAGCTCTACCTTCCCAAAGCACCCTGCAATCAGGTACTATAATTCTCGTCAAAAGGCTGATAAAGCAGTAAAAGGTAAAGGTGCAGGAGATTGCTCGAACCCTCAGAGGTCGAACAAGGCTGCCAGGGCAAGGAGAACCGAGTAGTATCTGTATGAAGTAGCTCAATATGATTATCACAATAGAAGGATGCGAGTGGTTAATACTATAATGAATGCTGACAGTTCCAAACGCTGCTCAATCGACAACGCTATCAGGGCAAGGAGATCCGAGCAGTATCTGTATGAAGTAGCTCAATATGATTATCACAATAGAAGGATGCGAGTGGTTAATACTATAATGAATGCTGACAGTTCCAAACGCTGCTCAATCAACAAGGCTATCAGGGCAAGGAGAACCGAGCAGTATCTGTATGAAGTAGCTCAATATGATTATCACAATAGAAGGAAGCGAGAGGTTAATACTATAATGAATGCTGACAGTCCCAAACGCTGCTCAATCAACAAGGCTATCAGGGCAAGGAGAACCGAGCAGTATCTGTATGAAGTAGCTCAATATGATTATCACAATAGAAGGAAGCGAGAGGTTAATACTATAATGAATGCTGACAGTTCCAAACGCTGCTCAATCAACAAGGCTATCAGGGCAAGAAGAACCAAGCAGTATCTGTATGAAGTAGCTCAATATGATTATCACAATAGAAGGATGCGAGAGGTTAATACTATAATGAATGCTGGCAGTCCCAAACGCTGCTCAATCCAAGCCGAATCGATTCATAATCACTTTCAGTCAATTTTCGGGCATAAAAATAACAATACACGAGAAAAATATGATGACGTATCAGTAGTTTAAAATATGTCTGTACCGAACCTGTAAGAGGTCATTCACCCCTGTCTGCATTCCTTGTCAAGGTCATCGCCGAAGCATTAAAGGAGTCTGTCTTTGTTTATTTTTAATCATGAAATGTCAAGGTCCTTACCGTCTCCCTCTCCCATGTTTTACTCTTTTTTCCAACTGCTGGAGTTCATTACTCACCACACAGATTTATTTTAGATGTATTTGCTATTCGTTTTTTTTTTAGGACAAGGTCCTTCCCTCTCCCATGTTTATTGCTTGAGTATTTTAATTAAATATTTTCTTTAAAATTATTTTGAAAAAAGAAACTCTGTTGAGTTGTGTAATCACTTGTTCTGTCGGAGTCGAATACGTTGTTATAAAACATATATTAGTTTATTATTCCCTGCTGATGACTAGCGGTTTCCCACGATGGGTGCCGACATTTTCGTCACGAAACTGGAGTGAAACAGACCTTTGTAAAATAAAACAAAAAAAATTGGCTTACCATTTCAAAGTCCTGCTGATTTTATCTTGGATAAATAACCCCTCTGCCAGATCGTAGAACTAGATCCAGTTCATAATCTTCGACTGCGGGAGTGCATTCCGAACACGACATGAAATGTAAAGATCTAATCGTTATTATTTGATCTGCACACTCCGCACAAGCAAAACTTGAATAAAAAGAGTACGTGGTATCTCCTTGTGAACAATTTAAAATTGTGTGCACCATCTTTAGATTTCCGAGTATCAAAGAAAGTTCCAAGGATCGTGCACAATCAGTACAATATAATGCATTGTGAATTCGGAAAAACACGCCTTTCGCGCAGAAATAAGTATGTTCGTACCCCGACATGATGGAGAGAAGATGTGGAAGTCCCAGAATCTCCTTGTATTTATATATTTAAAATAACTTCATAAAAAACTTCCAAGAACGCGGATCTTACAAGAATTGCACGTACGAGACTTGCATAAGGAAACACCTGCAAGGTTGCAACCAAAACAAGTGACAAGAACCCGGACCTTCATTCGTATATAAAGAGCTGCATTTACTGACAAGATCAAACAGGTTCCCAGCAACTCTCCAGTCACCATGGCCCACGTAAGTAATTATATTAATCATCTATATTTTGACTTAGTAGTCTGAAACAAGTCAGCATATAAGAAATAGTTTTTGCTTTTAGATGAAACAATTTTTGGAAAATTTGAATGATTTAGAGTTGAATAATGCAGTAAACTTATCAGCATTAACTGTTAATAAAATATACGTGATCAAAAAATTTGAAATTATTGAAGAAACTGAATACGGTAAGAAACGTTTTCTTTCGTCTTTATTTATTTATACTATTGTACATTTGCGTGTGTGTGTGTGTGTGTGCATGTGTGTGTTTACACAAATAAATAACTTTTTTTTGTGTTTTTAGGGCAAGGGCTTATAGCCTATTTAAACACTAATGAGGATGTTGAAAGCACAACAAAAGTTTGGTTACCAAGAAGATATGTACGGATTATTCATCGGGAAGTAGTGGATGAGTATAATTCCCCTAGCAGACTAAAGGAAGATACGTTAGGGTTATTATATTTGGGAAGGGTAGGCAAAGCCTACAATATACTTATCCGACGCATTCCCGAATTAAACCAACAACAACCAGGTAGAAAATAAAATTAATGTTAATTAATATGTTTTGTATAAACAATGTTACATTTAATTGAAAAATATTAGCATTTGTGAGATGGTAAGGGGAAAGAATTCATATCAGTTTGATATTTAGAATAAGATTCTTTCACAAAAATAAGAAAATGGTAAACTACCATTGTGATTTTTGCGGGAGAAGATTTGTGAAGAAAGGATCTTTGACCCGTCATACTAGACTCCATTGCTCTCGCCGCAAGCGGAAATGCTGCTATTGTGGGTTGGAGTATATGGACTCAATGAGAGTACATGATAATACTTGCATTTCTAAACCATGTACGTCAGGTTTAGGAAAAAATAACAACCCCGATGCAGTAGCTGTCAAGAGACCAATAGAGACTAGCAAATGTTATAGGATTAATGCTGTTCCCGATGAACAGTATCAAATTATATATTCCGCGTTAGACGGTAATGTTATACACGTTTTTCTTAAAAATTTAGATCGAATTAATGAACCAGAAAAATATTTGAATCATATGTGTCCATATGTCATAAATATACTAGAAAAATATATTTTTATGTGGAAAAATGTAAAATTTAATATCACATTAGAGACACAGTTAACAAATATGCTGAATGAAACGAGTGACGGCAATTTTAAAACTTCAATGACAGAATTAGACAGTTCATCCGACTTAGAAGAGGAATATATTAAAATAAAAACCAAAATACTAACGGAACTCACCGAGTCACAACTTGAAGGTAGTGGTTGGGCTGTTGACACGATAGATGGGTTATTAATGAAACTGCACAAATACGTGCCGATAAAACCTCACGGTTATCTTAAACTCCCTTCGGAAATTGCGAATACCGGAGCGGTAATAAACGTACAAAATAACGACATTTATTGTTTTAAATGGGCTATTTTATCAAACTATGTCTCATCTCACCCTAACAGGCTTTCGGAATGCCAGCAAGTAAATGTCCCTTTACGGTTCGACAATATGGTTTTCCCCGTTGCTCTAAAGGATATAACGATATTTGAAAGGAGCAATAATGTTTCAGTTAACGTATACGGGCTTGATGAAAAACATAATGTCTTCCCTCTTCGCGTTGCAAAAAATGAAATGAAAGATCATTTTGATCTTCTTCTCCTCCAAAACGAAGATTCGTCACATTACTGTCTAATTAAACATTTTTCCCGTTTACTCGCAAGACAGACGGGAACAAACACATCAAAAAGGTTTTTCTGCAAAAGATGTTTTTACCCTGCTTATACTGTAATTCAACTTAACGATCACAAACGCTTATGTAATAATATGGCTCCCGTAAGGCAGATTATGCCAGAAAAAAGAACGTTCATCTCATTTAAAAATTACAAATTCAAAATATTTCATCCGGTTATTGTAATTGCCGACTTTGAGTGCAGTTTAAATCCAATAGAAAAGTGTGTTTCGAGGAGGGAAACATCGACCGAACCAATTAATAAAAAACTCAAACTTGTTTCAGAACACGAGGTCATAGCTTGGGGGGCTTACGTCCTGTCTTCTACTCCCGCCTTCGAAAGTGTCGGACCTGTTTGTTATACTGGTAAAAATTGTGTAGAAATGTTTTTGTCGTTTTTACAAAATGTTGTGAAAGATGTAAAGGAATTATACAATAGAAACGTACCCTATAAAATGACATTAGAATTAGAGCGTAGAAGGGAAACCGCAGAAATCTGCAGTATCTGTGAGGTGAAATTTAACACGTCAGATGTAAAAGTTGTCGATCACTGTCACTGGTCGGGGGAGTTGAGAGGCATAGCTCACTCCCAATGCAATTTGGAATTTAGAACTCCAACCTCTCTAAACGTATATTTTCATAATTTAGGGTATGACCAACATTTTATAATAAGAAAATTAGGATTTAGTAAACAACCTATTGAGGTGATTCCGAGCTCGTCCGAAAAATTTATAGCGTTTAAAAAACGTATTGGAAACATGCACGTGACATTTCTTGACACATACAGATTTCTTCCGCAGTCATTAGAAAATCTAGCCGATAAATGCGAACGTTTCGATCATTTACGTAACCATTTTAAAGATCCGCAACATGTTCGTCTTGTCTCTAGAAAGGGGGTTTTTCCCTATAACTATATAGATTCGCCATCACGCCTTGAGGAACGGCAACTCCCGCCCAAGAAAGAATTTTTCAATGATTTAACAAATAAGGATATATCTGATGTCGAGTACGATCACGCTCAAAATGTCTGGAGTGTGTTTCAATGCAACACTCTCCGGGATTATCTTTTGTTATATTTAAAATCGGACATTTTAATTCTCTCTGATGTTTTTCAAAACTTTAGAAAGTTTGCTGTAAAAACGTATGGGCTTGATCCTTGTTGGAGTTACACCTTACCGGGTTACAGCTATGAAGCTATGTTAAAAACAACTGGTGTAGAAATAGAGCTCCTTTCCGATCCCGAAATGTATTTGATGCTGGAATCTAATTTACGAGGAGGAATATCTAATTGCTCTCGTCACTATGCAAAGGCAAATAATCCTGATGTGCCCGGACACAATACTCTAGATCCGACAACGCACCTTCTATATTTAGATTGTGTTAGTTTGTATGCAACTGCAATGCGAGATGCATACCTACCTGTTTCAGATTTCGAATGGGTGACAGGTGATGGTGACCCCGAGCTGAGTTTAAAACTAGAATTAGAAAAAGTAAACGAGAGTAGCAGAAAAGGATTGATTCTGGAGGTAGACCTGGAATGTCCAAACAGCCTGCACGATTATTTTAATGACTATCCTCTTTTGCTTCGTCACCAAGTCCCTCCAAACAGTAGGTATCCCGTAAAAAAATTATTAGCGACACTGGAAAATCAAGAAAAATACGTACTCCACCATACAATGTTAAAATTCCTGATCGAACATGGAATAATATTAAAAAAAATTCATCGCGCGATCAAATTTAACCAAAGTCCCTATTTGAAGAAGTATATAGAAATAAATGTAAATTTACGGAAGAACGCAACAAGTGATTTTGAGAAGGATTTATATAAATTGATGATGAATGCAGTTTACGGTAAAACGTTAGAATCTGTAAGAAAACGAAAAAAAATTGAATTAGTTAGCAACTCCCGTAGACTTCAAAAACTTATTAACAAACCGACGTTTGTAGACAGTTCCATTATAGATAAAAATTTAGTCGCGGTTCATTTAAAACATGAAACTTTGGTATTTAACAAACCTGTGTTCGCGGGCTTTTCTATCCTAGAAAAGTCAAAATTAATTATGTTTAGTTTTTTTTATGATATTTTGTTATCAAAATTCAAGCGTGATGAGTTAGAATTGCTCTACACCGATACAGACAGTTATATACTGTTATTAAAAAGTTTAAATTTAATTGAAAATTTAAAAGATTTAAAAGATCATTTAGATTTTTCCTCCTACCCGAAGAATCATCCTTGCTACGACGAAGGTAATAAAAAAGAACCGGGAAAGTTCAAGGATGAACTGAACGGGTTGCCTTTACTCGAATATATTGGGCTTCGGCCAAAAGTTTACGCACTGCGCTACAAAGCAGCGGCTGCTGATCCATGCGTCGAAAAGCTTAGGGCAAAAGGTATTAAAGAATGTGCTATAAATTGCAATACAGGAAAATGCATAAACTTTGCAGACTATTTGCAAGTATTAAATGATGCCAACCCTCAATACGTCTCATTTAAGAGCATACAGTCTCGAAAACATCATGTTTACACAATGAACGTTACAAAATTAGCACTGTCAGCATTAGACGACAAACGCAAACACATTAGTAAAACCAAATCCTATGCTTATGGACACGTATCACTAATAAATGAAGAAGAAGAAGAAGAAACGTCTCTAACCGATGAGGATCATGTTCCTTAAGTATTTTTCACACAATTTATCTTCCTCCCCTTACCATCCAGTAGCATGTAGATATATATATATATATATAGATAACATAATTGTAATTAGATGTTCAAAATATATTGTTTTATGCCGTAGAAATATAAGTAGTAGTATAAAACATAATACTAATAATTGTTAAAAAAAAAAAATTAATGTTCATTACATTTTAATAAATCCATTGTATCAAGTTTAATAATAAAAATAATATTTTAAGATTAGTTTAAGTTGACAATTTTTGAAAAAAAAAAAAAATAAAAAAAATAATAATAATGAAATAAATATATATATATAGGTATAGAAAATATTTTTATCTTCCCTTATCCCCTTATTCCCTTTCCCCGGCGCATGGAGCGCACCCCGAGAGTGAGTGTACCCTGAGTGCACCCTGAGTGTGAGTGCACCCTGAGTGTGAGTGCACCCTGAGTGCGAGTGCACCCTGAGTGCGAGTGCACCCTGAGTGTGAGATCCAGCAGCTGTTACTGGTATAAAAAAAAAAGGTTGAGGTAAAGACAACAAAAAAAAACAATTTGTAAAAAATGTTTATTAGCAAAATAAATGTTTCCCAATACATTAAATTTTGTTTAATTAGACAATATCCTTATAATTTATCCATGATTTTGAATCCAAACCTAACCACTTTACAAATAATTTCTTTCCTTTCTTTTTCAATATTTTTTCAATGAGATAAGCGTCCGGATACTTCACTTTTTGTAGCTCTTCATTGTAAAATGAACCTTGGATTTTTCGTTTCATCATGTCCTCCAAAACATACGTGTAAGGTAACGTTTTTTGAACCTTGACAACTTTGAATATTTCACCGGACCAGTTCGGGGTGTAGCCTCTGGAAAATTTTGTTTTCTGTTTAGAAATTCTTACAAATTCCCCGTTTTGAAAACGCTGTTTTGTTTGTCGCCGGAGGGGGCGGTTAGAAGTAGAGGAATAGATATGCTTCAACAGATTGGCTTCTCTTGTTCCTGTTCTATTAATTTTCTCGGCATCAATAGGTCTCATACCAATCGTTCTATGAATGCTTTTATTATTGTACTCGTCTAGTATAACCGGTAGGATATTTAAATATTTATAGTTCCCTTGTAAACTAAAAACTTTAAACATTTTCGATTTTAATGTCCTGTTAAATCGTTCAACGATACTAGCCTTGATATTCGAAAAGGTAGAATAATGATTAATTCCATATCTTTTCATCAACGCTTTAAACTTTGAATTGTAAAATTCCTTTCCTTGATCACTCTGTATATGTTTAGGAGGAGAAGAAACCCGTTCTTTCAAGACACTTTCTAGAGATTGGACTACATTCTCTCCTGTTTTACTCTTTATCGGTATAGCCCAAGCATATTTAGTAAAACAATCGATGATTGTTAATAGGTACTTGTAGCCTTTATTCTCCCTAGCATAGGGTAACATTTCAACCAAATCTATTTGCCATAAATCGTTTACTCCTTTTAGAACGACTCTTCTTCTTGGATAAAATTTACGTGCGCTTCTATGCAATTCATCTACAATTGCTTTCTTTACCGCCGACATCTAACTACTACTAAAGCTGTGTACTTTTCTTCAATATATCTTCCAGATACCCCAGTGTCACAACATCCGTTTTTGCAAGTGGTTCAAGAACGTTTGTAATCCTTTTGTTCATTGCATCATATGTATCATTTTGTAGAGTAATTGAACTGGAATTAAAAAAATCTTTCGTAACCACATCATAGCCGTCAATAGGTGGAGCGAAATTAGCAAGCCTCTTGCCGTTCCCGTTTATGTAATTACCGGGCCAGTTTTTTAAATCTGTATAAAAAATTGCTAGGGTGTCTGAATATGTTTTATTAACCGCGTCAGTAGAAGAAACAGGATTTGCTACATTAATGATACGTAACTTATTTGCATCAACATGTTGTTCAGATTTTAACAAACTAAAAGGAAAGAAATTTGTTTTATACTTGACATGTTTTTTTGTTACATGGGAGCCAAACTTGTTTATCGTCATGTATGAGGAATGGGACTGAGTGCAAAAGTTAATATTGATTTAATATATAATATTCTGCTCTCTCAACTCTTCAATTATCGATACAATTTCATTTCCATGACCATTGTGACCCGCTGCAGTCGACGCCATTAATAATCTGAGACGGTCAACAAGTTCGTTTGGGTCGTCATAATGTTCGTAAATAGGTAAATGTTCTTGCATTAAGCCAGTACCTTTTTTATTATAAGAACGAAGTCTGCGATGAGTAGCCGGTGAACTACTACTACTGGATGAGGTAAGTGAGCTGAGATAGCGCGACGAAAACAGTCGAGAAATTACTTTCTTATATTTTATGGATCTAGTTCCGCCCAATCCACGTTCTTCGCTGTATCCTTTTTTGTGAGCATTCGTTGCAAGCAAAATCTTTTTATAGTTTTTTAAATCCGCATCAGTATAATCTTCTGGATTCTTGAGGTATAATAGCTTTAACAACCCCGGTGTTCCATCGTAAACGACGCCGTTAATCGAGATATCATCGTTGTTTGTAAAAAGCTCAATATTCGTAGAATCGCCTATGGCTAATTGACCGTTCGGCATTACTCGCAAACCGTACCGGGAATCTAAATCTTTTTGTCCTCCTTTAAACAACTTTTCCAAAAATTGTCTTTGTAGCGGTCCGGCGGATTTTAAATTCTGCTCTAGTTCATCTTCGCCTTGTGGAGTTTTAACATATTCACGAACCTTTACTGCAAGCGGGGTTTCTGTTTCGTACAATTCTTCTTCTTCTTCTGGAGCGATAGTAGAGCGTGCATAAATTGTGGAGGATTGGGGAGAGGGAGAAAAGGTTGGTGTTACTTCGACGTTTTCCGATTTGATTTGGGGGGTTTTGGAAGGGCTTTTAAAAATATTTGATATTTTTGATTTTCTTTTTGCAACAGGTGTTTCGAGAAAGATTTTTCCAGTCGGACTTAAAGCAGATTCATTATCCCACCACATAGATCGGGTCTCGTTCGTTTCTCCCCAGTCTCCTTCCTCCTTTTCTTTTTTGAATCCCCGAGGTCGGGGCTGCAGCTGCTGTTGTTGTTGTTGTTGTTGTTGTCGAAACTGTTGTTGTATATCTACCAAAGGTTCTAGCACCGGAGCAAAAAGACTTTGCCTTTCCTCTTGAATATCCTGCATTCCTCTTTTAAACGTTTGAAATTTTTTACGTAAAGCATCACTTGTCTTTACAATTTCACTACGTATCGAATGCGACATATTAATGAGGACTGATTACTCTTTCTCCCCCTTATATATCCACGATATAGACATCTAGACCCTTACGGAAACGCCCGTCATTTAAACTAGTTCCCTTGTCGATAACGAGATAGTCAAAAGGCTCTTTCCAACACAACGCACAAATATCTTTAAATTTCGAGAAACTGACGTCTGGACTGCTAATATGTTCATCATAAATGTGTTTAATATTCAATTCATCTTGTTTAAAGACGATAAGAAAATTCAAATTACATCTAATGAGATGTCTCGGAATGCAAACATAGCTCTGCGTTAAATAAAAACAGTCGAGAGAGTTATGACGTCCATAGCTGAAATATCGTCGAATATTGTCTTGATCCTCCATTGTAACATCATCAAAAATACAAATAGAGTTGCTCTTAACGTCTTGAGGTAATTCTTTCGAATCTTCGAATGTATAATAGCCGATTTCAGGAACGCTGTTTAGAACGTTTTTCAAGTACCGATATTTGGGTTGAGATAGAGTTTTTCCAAATATGTATACGTTTTCATATCTCAAACCGTTTGGATTAAGCAAAAGATTGAGCATAGCGTTTGTTTTTCCACATCCACTAGGACCACAAATCACTCCTCTTATACTATTTGGTAGTAGAGGTCCATGCCTTTTCTCTTCTTTATCCGATATCAACGGTAAAACGTCAACTGAAGGAAATCGTTCCTTTTGTTCTACTAATCTCATTGTGACTAATTTATTTTGACCTATGGCTTGCATATATATATATAAGTCATTTGTTTCGTTCGAAGAGGTTTAGTATGAATGGAAAGGTGCGCAAAGGAAGAGGTCTCCTCGACAGTGTTATAAATAAGTTACCGTTTGAATTACATTTACCGGGGTATCAGTATTGTGGTCCAGGTACAAAAGTGGAAAAACGATTGACAAGAGGCGACGCTGGAATTAATTCTTTGGATAAAGCTTGTAAAGAACACGACATTGCTTATAACAAGTATACAGACTTGGAAAATCGTCATAAGGCTGACAGCGTCCTTGCAGAAAAAGCTTGGCAAGTAGTAAAACATCCAGATTCAACGCTCGGGGAAAAAGCTTCAGCTTGGTTTGTTACAAACGCTATGAAAGCAAAAAGAAAATTTGGATCTAGTTTAAGGACTACCAAAATGAAGAAAAAAGTGAATTTTAGAGATCTTGTAAGAGCGGCTAAAATTAAAAACGTGTCTTCTGTAATAAACGCGTCTCAATTAGCATATAATAAGGCGAAACAGACATTGAGAGGTCGAGACAAGCCTTTACCCCCTCGTGTTCTTCCCATACCTAAGTCTGGAGGTTTTTTACCTTTTCTAATACCAGTAATGGCAGGATTATCCGCTATAGGATCACTGGCTGGAGGTGCGGCAAGCATAGCAAAAGCTGTCAACGACGCCAAAGAGGCAAAGCAAACATTGGAAGAGCAGAAAAGACATAATTTAGCGATTGAGGCTCAAAAGATTGGTAAAGGTCTTTTTTTAAAGCCATATAGACGGAATGGATTCGGACTATTTATAGAGAGACCACAAAAGCGAACCTACAGACGCAGTAGTCGTCGTATTTGACTACCAAAAAGAGCACTGAGTGATATCGAATTAAATTATTACGCTCGCAAAATATTTAACATTCCACATTTCAGAGGTGTATTTATGATAGATACTCTCCCAGAATATCCTAAATTAAGAGAATCTGCTATCGTCAATTTAGAGCCAAACTCAAAAAAAGGTTCCCACTGGGTCTGCTTCGTAAAACGTGGTGAAATCGTTAAATATTTCGATTCGTTTGGTAATTTGAGACCGCCACCTCAACTGGTGACTTATCTAAGAAAGAACAGTTCTATATTTTACAATCGTGAACGTTTTCAGGGGTGGAATACCCCCTATTGTGGTCATTTGTGTTTACAGTATTTAATAGACAACTCCTGAAGACGATTAGCTTATTAGCATCATGAGCTTCGCTGTAACACTTACAGGCGCATCGAGCCTGCTAGAAGCAAATTTCATGCCTCCCTTAGAGCTAGACGATTCTTACAGCGTCGGACTACTCTCTTTAGACTCGTTTAACACTATTCCGAACGTAGAAAAAGGTAAAAATGATATGTTTTATTTCGATACAATAGCCATTCAAATACCAGAAGGAGCCTACGACATTGAGGCTCTAGCTATGTTTCTCAGAGAGCAAATAGCTCATAAAGACCCCGGCGCTATGATGGTGTTGAGGGGAAATCCTAGCACGCTAAAATGTGAAATACGAAGTAATAAATCGATTTATTTCAATTTCGCCGAACGTCCGAATTCTATCGGTCCACTTTTGGGCTATACTTCGAAAAATCTTATTATTCCTCCAAGCGATCGCTATATCGCATCCGAGAATATCGTAGAAATTCTTAGTGTAAATGTTATATCGGTACAGTGTAATATCGCTTCGGGGTCCTTTGTAAACGGCGAACCCGACCATAGCATCCATCAATTTTTCCCCGCAGTCGAACCGGGTTATAAGATAGTAGAAACGCCCAATCCGGTCATTTACTTTCGTGCTAACGTACGGAGTATTGACAAAATTACGGTTCGTCTAGTCGATCAAAACGGACAACTTATTAATTTCAGAGGGGAAACCGTTACAGTCCGACTGCATATAAAGAAAAATGGGGATTGATTTTAGAGGAGGTGTAGAAGGAGAAGTTTGTCGACAGCAACAGCGTCGGACAGTAGAAAATATAAGTAGGAAATATAAAACGTATAAAAGAAGCATCTTGATCCCTAGAAGAATTAGTAAATCAAAGACGTTTAAGCAGTTAACAGCTTCAAACGCAAAGTTTTTAAAACAGAGTGGTTTTAAACTAAAGTATGGATAACATATTAGCTATATCTTCGGACATTTCCTTCGACAATTCTCTCGCTCAGTTCCAGTTCCATTCGCACCAGCCTTATGCGGGAAATACATTCAATCATTCCGATGAAATCCGTATTCCAATACAACAACAAGATATTTATACACTCCCATCACTTTCCTTTATCTACCTCGAGGGAAAGCTAGTGAATAAAGACCAGACCAAACCGTTAACTGCAAAATTAACGAACAATGCATTTTCTTTTTTGTTTGATGAACTCAGATACGAACTGAATGGAATAGAAATAGATAGGGTTAGAAACCCCGGGATAACCTCTACACTGAAAGGTTTCTTGTCTTTTAGTCCGAGCAGAGTTAACGGGCTGGAAAATGCGGGATGGGTCATCCCAGGTGAGGGAAAATCTCTTGAAATCGATAAAAACGGAGTGTTTAGCGTGTGCTTACCGTTGAACATTTTATTAGGCTTTTGTGAAGATTATAGACAAATCATAGTTAACTTGAAGCAAGAACTAGTTTTGATAAGATCAAGCTCTGACTTTAATTCCGTAAAGGGGGAAGACTCTAATGTAGAAATAAAATTAGACAAAATTGTTTGGAGAATGCCTCACGTTCGTGTTTCGGACGAGAACCGTTTGAGCCTGCTCAAAATGTTAGACATGAACCGAAAGGTAGCGATCCCGTTTCGAAGCTGGGACCTTTTTGAATATCCCACATTACCGTCTAATGCACAACAAGAAACGTGGGCCGTTAAAACATCTACAAATTTAGAAAAGCCTCGATACGTAATTATAGCATTTCAAACAGATCGTAACAAAAACCCTTTAAAGGATAGTAGCCATTTTGATAGCTGCAACCTAAAAAATGTAAAGCTTTACCTAAACAGCGAACAATACCCCTATGACGATTTGAACTTGGACTTTGAACAGGGAAAAATTGCCCTGCTCTATGAAATGTATAATGAATTTCAAACAAGTTATTTCGGTGACAGGCATTCTCAACCTCTCCTTTCGAGATCTAGTTTCGAGAAGATTGCTCCTATCGCAGTCATAGATTGTTCCAAGCAGTCTGAAGCAATTAAAAGTAGTACAATAGACATCCGTATTCAAATAGATTCAGGCGCAAACTTTCCAGCAAATACCAAAGCGTATTGTCTCACCCTTCACGATAGAATTGTCGAATATGAAATGGGAACCGGTTTAGTAAGAAAATTGTACTGAATACATCCTAACTATATATAAGACGTTGCATTTTACCTCTCAGAGCTCATTTCTGTACATACAGGAGACGTTGTATCAAGTATGACCAGGTCAGCAGTAATAGATTTTCAAGGTTTCCGTTTAAATTCGAATGCTTTAATAGTTAAAGAATTGACAATAGTCGATACGAGTTATGGAACAGCGTGGCATTGGTTTTTCAAGCCTCCTCGAGACGTCGAAGACGCTGTAAGACAGTCAAAGACGAATTTGTGGGTGAAAAAATCCTTACACGGAATAGATTGGTTTTACGGCGAGAGAGACTACTCCGATTTAATTGCATGTCTCAAGTCAGTCACTGATTCGTATGACATTTTATGGGGTAAAGGATTGGAAAAATGTAAATTCCTGGAAGAGTTGCTCTCTGTGGCTGTGTATGATTTACACGATTTTGGCTGCCCTAATCTTAAAAATTTGGAAGACGACAAATTAATTTGTTATTTTCATTTAAACACAAGCTACGTATGCTCTTTTAATCAAGCCCATCGACTTGCCTCATGGGTTAGAAAACATCCCGAAGCAGTGGACTTTGAGAGGGAAGAAGTGAGAAGACAGACGTATGGAGTCAACGCATCTCCCCACCATCTCTTAGCCTTTAACGGATTTATCAGAAATGTTGAAGATAAAGTCAAATGCGTTTATTGCGATCTAATTTACAACACTACTAATAGCTCTATAGGACCGTTCGAGTATCACAGAGCAAACACTCCAAAGTGTGTTTGGTTTAAGGAACACATGCTTGTTTAAACAGAATGAGCAATAACTCATTACAAGGGAATGGAGACGTTGAATGCTGTCATGCGGAATCGAAACACGGACGAGCTAAGGATCTTTTATCCAAGGAATCTACTCCTGTACGTCTTCAGCTAGATTAGATCTGCAACAACTTACCTCTGGAATGGCAGACCGACGAAGAATTTATTGAAAAAAGATTTCATTGTTATGATAATTAATGATTAAAATATAATTGTACCTTTTGTTCAATAAAACCTTCCTTGAAAATGCATTTTTTTTTTCATTTATTTTACCTATTTTAACCTGGGATGAAGGAGGAAAAGAAACAAAATTAACTAAATGAAGCTATGTTTTATTTATTTAATTTTATACATTGGAAAACAGATTGTTTAATAAGGTATTCGTATTCAAACTTAAATCTACTGACAGATCTTCTTTTGGGTTGTTTTGATCCACACACAATTGAACAAACATGTCCAACAATGAGAGGGAACGGTTAATTTCTTCAATCTTGGAGCAGATCTTCATAGTCTCGGACCTGTTGAAACTTGAGCAAGGTGAAGTTATAGTCATGTGAGGAGCTGGAGAAAGACTAATTAATGATACCCAAGGATAGGCATATTCTATTCTTAGGACTCTGTTTCTCCCCAAGTATGCGAAGGAACATGATATATTTTTAAAAGAAATCGGACTTGAATTATCAGACTTGCCTTTCCTCTTGAAAAAATGTAATATCCTCGATGCCTGGTCTGCTATACAGTGCTTCCATTCGTCTTTGTCCATGTAGACTATCTTATCCTTGTTAATCAAACCCACCGTCGGAATACCATTGTGAAGGCCTACTCGAATCTGCTTGTTTTTGGTGATGGCGTATTCGGTCACTAATTCCATACTAGACGAGCGAAGAGAACGTCTTGAGCACAAGCCACTGACTGACTACAGTGTCGGAGTGGGAAGAGAAAAAAAAACAAACTTAAATCTGGAGGTTATTAAACTCTTTCACTAATCGATCTATTTCATTTCGTTTTGCTTCATAACGTATTATCTGATGTCTTAAAGTTTCCAGTTCTCGAAGAAAAAAATGTATACGTTTCTTCATACTTATTTTTTTCATTTTTAACAACAGCAAGAGCTTTTTCTCAACAGCACTTCACTATTATCCTTTAAACATCCGCAAACGTCAATAGATGGTCCACATTCGTCCGAATCGAACTTCATAGGTAGTCTTTCCAACTGATTTAAATATTTTAAAAAAGGACATTCGTTGCCGGCCCACTTCTTATGATCTTGGAGGGGATCGTCGTTAGGTTCCCATTCGTGTAAGACGAGACCACAAAATGCACATCTTGTTCGATCGTATACTTGGAGGTAATAAAATCCAGCGGCGGCTAATTTCAAAGGACTCACTGGAGAACGCCAACCGATAAACGTCGATAAGCGATTCTCTTCATATCTCAAATTTTTACTAACCAACTTCGACATCTGCTCTTGTTGGTGCACAACTAGTAACTAATTGCAAATACATCTAAAATAAATCTGTGTGGTGACTAATGAACTCCAGCAGTTGGAAAAAAGAGTAAAACATGGGGAGAGGGAGACGGCAAGGACCTTGACATTTCATGATTAAAAATAAACAAAGACAGACTCCTTTAATGCTTCAAGCGATGACCTTGACAAGGAATGCAGACAGGGGTGAATGACCTCTTACAGGTTCGGTACAGACATATTTTAAACTACTCGTATCAAAGAACCCTCAGAGGTCGAACAAGGCTATCAGGGCAAGGTGAGCCGAGCAATATCTGTATTAAGTAGATCAATATGATTATCACAATAGAAGGATGCGAGAGGTTAATACTATAATGAATGCTGACAGTTCCAAACGCTGCTCAATCAACAAGGCTGCCAGGGCAAGGAGAACCGAGGAGTATCTGTATGAAGTAGCTCAATATGATTATCACAATAGAAGGATGCGAGTGGTTAATACTATAATGAATGCTGACAGTTCCAAACGCTGCTCAATCAACAAGGCTATCAGGGCAAGGAGAACCGAGCAGTATCTGTATGAAGTAGCTCAATATGATTATCACAATAGAAGGAAGCGAGAGGTTAATACTATAATGAATGCTGACAGTCCCAAACGCTGCTCAATCAACAAGGCTATCAGGGCAAGGAGAACCGAGCAGTATCTGTATGAAGTAGCTCAATATGATTATCACAATAGAAGGAAGCGAGAGGTTAATACTATAATGAATGCTGACAGTTCCAAACGCTGCACAATCAACCAGGCTATCAGGGCAAGGAGAACCGAGCAGTATCTGTATGAAGTAGCTCAATATGATTATCACAATAGAAGGAAGCGAGAGGTTAATACTATAATGAATGCTGACAGTTCCAAACGCTGCTCAATCAACAAGGCTATCAGGGCAAGGAGAACCGAGCAGTATCTGTATGAAGTAGCTCAATATGATTATCACAATAGAAGGATGCGAGAGGTTAATACTATAATGAATGCTGACAGTCCCAAACGCTGCTCAATCCAAGCCGAATCGATTCATAATCACTTTCAGTCAATTTTCGGGCATAAAAATAACAATACACGAGAAAAATATGATGACGTATCAAAGAACCCTCAGAGGTCGAACAAGGCTATCAGGGCAAGGTGAGCCGAGCAGTATCTGTATGAAGTAGCTCAATATGATTATCACAATAGAAGGATGCGAGTGGGTAATACTATAATGAATGCTGACAGTTCCAAACGCTGCTCAATCAACAAGGCTGCCAGGGAAAGGAGAACCGAGCAGTATCTGTATGAAGTAGCTCAATATGATTATCACAATAGAAGGATGCGAGAGGTTAATACTATAATGAATGCTGACAGTTCCAAACGCTGCTCAATCAACAAGGCTATCAGGGCAAGGTGAGCCGAGCAGTATCTGTATGAAGTAACTCAATATGATTATCACAATAGAAGGATGCGAGAGGTTAATACTATAATGAATGCTGACAGTTCCAAACGCTGCTCAATCAACAAGGCTATCAGGGCAAGGTGAGCCGAGCAGTATCTGTATGAAGTAGCTCAATATGATTATCACAATAGAAGGATGCGAAAGGTTAATACTATAATGAATGCTGGCAGTCCCAAACGCTGCTCAATCCAAGCCGAATCGATTCATAATCACTTTCAGTCAATTTTCGGGCATAAAAATAACAATACACGAGAAAAATATGATGACGTATCAAAGAACCCTCAGAGGTCGAACAAGGCTATCAGGGCAAGGTGAGCCGAGCAATATCTGTATTAAGTAGATCAATATGATTATCACAATAGAAGGATGCGAGAGGTTAATACTATAATGAATGCTGACAGTTCCAAACGCTGCTCAATCAACAAGGCTGCCAGGGCAAGGAGAACCGAGGAGTATCTGTATGAAGTAGCTCAATATGATTATCACAATAGAAGGATGCGAGTGGTTAATACTATAATGAATGCTGACAGTTCCAAACGCTGCTCAATCAACAAGGCTATCAGGGCAAGGAGAACCGAGCAGTATCTGTATGAAGTAGCTCAATATGATTATCACAATAGAAGGAAGCGAGAGGTTAATACTATAATGAATGCTGACAGTCCCAAACGCTGCTCAATCAACAAGGCTATCAGGGCAAGGAGAACCGAGCAGTATCTGTATGAAGTAGCTCAATATGATTATCACAATAGAAGGAAGCGAGAGGTTAATACTATAATGAATGCTGACAGTTCCAAACGCTGCACAATCAACCAGGCTATCAGGGCAAGGAGAACCGAGCAGTATCTGTATGAAGTAGCTCAATATGATTATCACAATAGAAGGAAGCGAGAGGTTAATACTATAATGAATGCTGACAGTTCCAAACGCTGCTCAATCAACAAGGCTATCAGGGCAAGGAGAACCGAGCAGTATCTGTATGAAGTAGCTCAATATGATTATCACAATAGAAGGATGCGAGAGGTTAATACTATAATGAATGCTGACAGTCCCAAACGCTGCTCAATCCAAGCCGAATCGATTCATAATCACTTTCAGTCAATTTTCGGGCATAAAAATAACAATACACGAGAAAAATATGATGACGTATCAAAGAACCCTCAGAGGTCGAACAAGGCTATCAGGGCAAGGTGAGCCGAGCAGTATCTGTATGAAGTAGCTCAATATGATTATCACAATAGAAGGATGCGAGTGGGTAATACTATAATGAATGCTGACAGTTCCAAACGCTGCTCAATCAACAAGGCTGCCAGGGAAAGGAGAACCGAGCAGTATCTGTATGAAGTAGCTCAATATGATTATCACAATAGAAGGATGCGAGAGGTTAATACTATAATGAATGCTGACAGTTCCAAACGCTGCTCAATCAACAAGGCTATCAGGGCAAGGTGAGCCGAGCAGTATCTGTATGAAGTAACTCAATATGATTATCACAATAGAAGGATGCGAGAGGTTAATACTATAATGAATGCTGACAGTTCCAAACGCTGCTCAATCAACAAGGCTATCAGGGCAAGGTGAGCCGAGCAGTATCTGTATGAAGTAGCTCAATATGATTATCACAATAGAAGGATGCGAGAGGTTTATACTATAATGAATGCTGACAGTTCCAAACGCTGCTCAATCAACAAGGCTGCCAGGGCAAGGAGAACCGAGCAGTATCTGTATGAAGTAGCTCATTATGATTATTATAATAGAAGGAAGCGAGTGGTTAATACTATAATGAATGCTGACAGTTCCAAACGCTGCTCAATCAAAGCCGAATCAATTCATAATCACTTTCAGTCGATTTTCGGGCTTGAAAATAACAATTTACGAGATAAATATGATGACGTATCAAAGAATCCGAACATTAATACAATTGATATTAAATCCATGCACCGAGCTATCAAGTCTACTTCACTTGACTCCTCTGCAGGACCTGACGGGGTGCTTATTAAAACAATTAAATGTCTTAATGTGGCTCCTATTTTAAAAAATATCGCGCACATTTTGCTTTTGAGTTCTTACGTCCCGGAAGCCTTCAGGCATGGTAGAACTATTTTAATTTATATAGTAAAAGGTCCTGTCAACGAGCTGACATCACGGCGTCCAATAACCGTATATTCAATAGTAAGACGCCTCATTGAAAAAGTTTTAGACAATGAATTGAGGAAGCAAATTAATTTCCACCATAGCCAAAGTGGTTTTATTAAAGGTCTCTCTGGATATCACGTAAATAGACGCATCATTGAATCCATATTGCTCAAATCAAGAAAAAATATAGAGGATAGCGTATTAACATTTCTTGACGTCACAGTGGCCTTTGACAACGTTGGTCACGAACACGTCTTGAAAACATGATCATCCAATGGTTTATCAACCGATCTCACAGCTGCTATTTCTGCATTACTGTGTGATATCAGAATACAAATACTTGCTGGACTGAATCAAACTGGCTTTATAGAAGTGAAGCGTGGAGTTTCGCAGGGTGGGCCTTTGTGTCCAACTTTATTTATATTGGCCATTGACCATGTATATAGAGAAGTCTGTGATCCCGATTTCGCAAACACATTAGGCTACAGGTTTGTAGAAAATCAAAATCCTGTTATTCTCACAGGATTTGCAGATGACCAAGTTGTAACGTCTCGGGGTGTAGATTCAGGTGTAAGAATAGTTAACGTAGTCAGCAGAATATTCAGGGAGATTGGATATGAAATCAATGCAAAGAAGAGCTCTGCAATTATTATTGAAAAAGGAAAATTAGTGAAGGGGAAGTTATTGCTAGAAAACGGCGGAGAAATCAATTCTATAGAGGAAAATGATAAAATTAAATATCTTGGATGCGATTTTTCCAATGAGATGATAATTAATGAAAAGGCATTACGACAGGTCAATGAAAACATGATAAAATTAACAAGCCTGCTAAGAGCCCATCAAAAGCTCAATATCATAAATCAGTACCTTTTCCCGTCACTAATTTATCCACTCCAAAAAGGTCCTTTAATAAAATTGAATTTAATAAGTTGATATTATAATAAGGCGGAGTGTTAAAGCGATGCTAGGTTTACTGGCTAACAGCAGCACTGCCATGTTCTATGCACCAAGACGTTACCGAGGCCTGAGACTAATGCGCTGTCTTTTGGGAGCACCGCTTCAACACGGGTCCATTGCCCAGAAGCTGAATCATGTGTCGGATGAACAGTTTCAGCCAATATTTAACTACAAAAAAGTGTCATCTGAATGTGCCAGCAGACTGAATATTGACAATGCCGAACTAGCTGAGAAGCACGATATTAACATGATAAGGCGTTCCTTGCGGGAAAAATCCTTTGAAGAATGGGCTCGCTCTAAATGGCAAGGTGTAGGAGTGATGCTTTTCAAGGATTGTCCCAAAGCCAATAAGTTTTTTTATCATAAAGAGAGTCTGTCCGGCTCTGAGTGGACAAATGCCCTAAAACTCAATATCAATTATTATGCGTCATTGAGAGGAGTTCCTAGCGTTATGGGAGCATCAACTGTTGATCCACTCTATCGCAAGTGTGGCAGAGGGACTGAAACATCAGCAGACGTGCTTGGGAAATGTCCTAACAGCATGCTTCTTGTCACTAGGCGTGACAATAACCTCAAACACAAGATCATTGCTTTCCTTCAAGAAAAAGGCTTCCGATGCCATGAAGAAGTCTATGGCGTGGATGAAGATAGCTCTTCAAGGTATGCTGACATCATTGCTTTTCACAAAAAATCAAAAGCAGCATATATAATTGACCCTACCATTAGTTATGAAAAAAATAATCCGATACAGGCAGAGTCAATTGACTCGGAAAAAAGGCCATCTATATCAAACGCATAACGACATACGAAGAAAAATGTCATGAAGCGTATGGAAGAAGAGATTATTTTGTGTGCAAGGGCTTTGGTTCGGTACAAGAGGAACGATCCCTAAAGCCACTAGTGACTTCCTGGAAACCCTCGGACTCGACACGGACAAGCTAGTTAGCCTCGCGGAATCAATTCTTATTGATTCCCTGGGGATCCTTAACAATCACATTTATGGGAGCTGAACAGCTGCTTATCATTCTTTCGGAGATCATTATGTTTTACAAAATATCTGGCAAATTTGATTCAAACAAAATTTACCCTCCTTAAAAATTAACTTACAAAATTACATCTAAAGATAGAACTACTAAATTACTAAATTTCTTTTTCTTTCCCTCCATATTCTAAAATAAATTAACTAACACCCCCAAAATTAATAAAATGCATTTTTGAAAGAATGATTAGCAGGCTGTGTATATAGCAACTCAATTTATTTGGGCAGCATTCTTTATTTAACACAAATAAATTTTTTATTTCTTTCTTCTTATACAAAAAAATAAATAAGTGAAGAAACTTTTGAAATGATGTACTATTAGTAGACTAATTACAAATTAATTAAGTGTCAAATTCGCCAATTAACGTTGATTTAGCCGTGTTATTACATCCTCGTTCATGCACCTCGGAATATTTTGCGCAGACCTACATGTGTTGTTTACATATTCGTGACGAAATCCATATCATCGGAAACACTGTAGAACAAGTACGCAAGGCCGGACTTCATTATTAATAAAATCTACAATTATCATTTAAGAATTTTCAACGTTTATTTTTCTCTGTTGATTACCACCACGAATACCAAGTTTCGTTAAAATGTAACAAAAATTACGGATGGTAGTGGCAAATTGGTAATATGGGTCCGGAGAACCCCCCCCCCCTCCTAATGAATCGATTTAGTTTTTTTTTACAACGTATTTCTCTCTTTAGATCAACATAACGAATACCGAGTTTCGTTGAAATATAACAAAAACTACGGCTGGCATGGTCAAATTAGTGTTTTGGGTCTGGAATAAACCCCCCTTCCCGGTGGACCGATTTTGGTGGTTAACGAACTCGTTCAACCGTTTGCTAATTGAACGCTGTATACCACGTTTCGTGAAGAAAAAACAAAAACTCTGGCCGCTATCGTGTTAACAGATATATATATATATATATATATATATATATATATATATATATATATATACATATATAGATAGATAGATGGATATATAAATTTTATCGGGGGTCATTTTCGGTGTCTACTGGGTAGGATCGTTGAAGATTTGAAGAAATTTTTCAAAAATTCCGTCATGAGTGCAACCTCAATAGCTACTTTCCTTCGGAGGAAAGTGCTAAAATCTATAATTATCATTTAATAATTTTCAACGTTCAAGTGAAGACGTTGGAGTACGAGTTTAAAATGTAAACACTTTTTGCTTTAATAAGACGATGATATCCAAGTTCAACAAGGAATTCTTTATTAGTCCACGAACGAAATTCATCACATGTAATTATTCCTTGTGAGAAGGTCAGAGTTCTATGAAGACTAAAAATACTTCATGATTTTCAAATATCTTTTAGGAGGCCCGGTGGCCGTGAATGTTAAGGCTACTATGGGGTGGTGACTTTTCTTTAGAAAGAAGAAAACTACTTCATTCCTGGCTAGGAAAGGGTGGTAACCTATAGATAACCCGCCCTAAAATACTTATTTAATAATAATGGACGTTAAAACTTAAATAACTAAATTTCTTTTAAATTTAGGTATCTTTCGGGGATAACTTCTGCCAGCATCGATCCGGTTTGGAGAAATTTGATTTTAACTTGAGGAGAAACCCCTGAGGACAGATAGAGGAATAGTTTATTCCATTTGCCTGTAGGCGGTGTTACATTGGATAGAATTCGTGAAATATCTGGAGGTTTAGCGGCAATTGATTTTGAACCAATTTTATAAAATCAGTAGGTAGACAGTAAAATGAAATACTCAGACTAATGAGCGTTTGTAAACTTTAGTGTATTAATACATAATTCCATAACCATATACCTGCAAACCCCAAATCAAAAGGAACATAGGTATATAAAATAATTAATGATTTACTCCCCAAGAAGAGGGGGGGGGCTTAGTGAAGGCAGGAACTGATAGAGGCGAATCTTCTGAAGGCAGAACTGAAGGAAGTTACTGTGATGGATCCTGTGACGGCAGGAAGTGGCAGTGAAGGATCCTGTGACGGCGGGAACTGATGGAGCCGGATTCTCAAAAGCCAGGAGGGGCAGTACATGATCCTGTGACGGCAGGAATTGGCTGTGCAGGATCCTGTTAGGGCGATAAGTGACAGTGCAGGATCCCGTGAAGGCAGGAAATGGCAGTGCAGGATTCTGTGAAGGCAGGAAGTGGCAGTGACGGATCTTGTGAAAGCAATAACTGATGCAGCCGGATCCTGAAAAGCCAGGAGGTGGCAGTAAAAGATCCTGTGTCGGTTGGATGTGTAGGATCCTGTGAGGGCGGTAAGTGACAGTGCAGGATCCCGTGAAGGCAGGAAATGGCAGTGCAGGATTCTGTGAAGGCAGGAAGTGGCAGTGACGGATCTTGTGAAAGCAATAACTGATGCAGCCGGATCCTGAAAAGCCAGGAGGTGGCAGTAAAAGATCCTGTGTCGGTTGGCTGAGTAGGATCCTGTGAGGGCGGTAAGTGACAGTGCAGGATCCTGTGACGGCAGGAAATGGCAGTGCAGGATCCTTTGAAGGCAGGAAATGGCAGTGCAGGATCCTGTGAAGGCAAGAATTGGCAGTGACGGATCCTGTGAAAGCAAGAACTGATGGAGCCGGATCCTGAAAAGCCAGGAGTTGGCAGTACAAGATCCTTTGACGGCAGGAATTGGCTGTGCAGGAACCTGTGAAGGCAGGAAGTGGCAGTGAAGGATTCTGTGAAAGCCTGAACTGATGGAGCCGGATCCTGAAAAGGTAGGATGTGGCAATACAAGATCCTGTGAAGGCAGGAGTTGGCAGTGCAGGATCCTGTGAGGGCGGTAAGTGACAGTGCAGGATCCTGTGAAGGCAGGAGTTAGCAGTGCAAGATCCTGCGAAAGCAATAACTGATGGAGCCGGATCCTGAAAAGCCAGGAAATGGCAGTGCAGGATCCTGTGAAGGCAGGAAGTATTTGGGGAGTTGTACAGATTTTGAATCAGAAAAGAGATAGCTTAACACGTCTAACCCTTATGGAGTCTAGAAACCTACTCGTACGAACGATTAGCTAAAATAATTGACCTCCATGCTTTTGCTATCAGAAACAGACATGACCTAAAGGACAAGTCGATCTATACCACAACACCAAAATCTCCGGAGCAAAGATGATACGAAATTATAGGAAAACAGCAGGACCGATATCTACAGTCGACCACCGCCTTGGAGAGGGCACGACTTCTCTGAGTGGCGGCACTGGAGAAAATGAGAGCAAAAAAAGCTTTGTCTGTGAGGAAATATTGCGTTTGTTAACTTAAAGCTCAGGAGATGAGTGAATAAATTTTCAGTTGTATAACATTGCTGCGTTAGGTATTTCTATACTTGGACACGGAACAAAAGAGCGGACTGTAAACACCATCACCTCAGTTATTTTATAAATACTATGTTACTTTTATAAAAACTAACACACTAAAAGTGGGAATCGAATCCAGGATGTGGGATTCGTTAAATATGTCTTCTAGTTGATAATAACAAATAATCTTGTTTTTCATTCAGTGATAAATATCGACCTAAAACCGCCATATATCTTCACAGCTTCTCTGACGTTAAAATATGCCGAATGTTTTATCTTCACTTTCTTCAAATAAACCGAGCCGATCTTAAACATACTCTGTTTAAATTTTTACATTAATAGACCGTAGAATCTTGGCTCGCTTCCCGATAGGACAATATTCCTGCAGAAGGATTGGAACAAATACGCCAACGACATTTGAACTTTGAAAAAAATCCGACTCGCAGGAACTTCGTCATCTTAGCGCGGTTACAAATATCTCGAAGAAATGCAATAGATTAGCATCACAAATCACAGGAAACTGACAGTAGCCAACTTACAAAGAAGCGGATAATTCTTAATCTGTATAAGTCAATACAAATATGTACTGAAAACGTACTTACTCTTCGACTACTGCTGAGAAGGCTCTATTCTAAACAACCAAACATTTTAAGTATCTTGTTTTACTAGCAAATTCGTTTTACTGTTATAATCAACTGTAAATATGTGCATCATGGCGAATAAAATTCCATTCTGTCGTGGGTTAAATCTTTCTATGAAATAAGAAATAACGATAACTTCTGTTGGAGGCTATGAGGAAGGTTATATAGATAGGAGAATTCTAAACAAACTATGCATACGTCATCATAATTAGCCACTGCCATCTTGATTACCACAGCCACTCCTAACTTATTACCAATACCTTTCAGCGTTTCTTAGCTTATTTTACTACTATACTAATTTTACTGATAAATGCAACTTAAAATAAGAAACAACCAATTAAAAAGTGAGATAAACAAAGAGAAAAACCCTTTCGAAACAACAAAACGAACACTTTTTAAGTTTTAAGCGCTTATATCTTTGATTGACGTTGCCCCATCGAATATTGCTTCAGAACCTTTTATGTAGAGAATTTAGTAAGCATTCGAATGGTTACCTTCCACTTAGCTCGATTTCCCAACCGTTATCGAGATATTTACGAAAAATGTATGAAGATCCGAAAACTTTTCATGTCTATTAATAAAATAATTTTTTTCGCATACTTCCTTAACTCCAAATACATCCAAAATTTAAAAATCTTAGTTGGGATTAATTTCAAATTTACAAAATATTTCAATTGAATCCCGAGATTCCCCACAAAAAAATATTGACTTACAAAAACATTGATTCCAATTTTCTGAAAAACGGTTACAGATATCGCCTTAAAAATGGTTTCATTCGTTTTCCTATGTTAAGAAACTTATAAAACAAGTACCTGCAAGCATATAAACTCAAAAACGTAAGCGTTACGATTTTTTTTGCGCGAATTTCGCCCCAAACACTATCTTTCCGTGGGCAAATTCTGCTGGTTAACGAACTTGACCTTTCAAATTAGAAGACAGATTTTTGTACCAAATTTCATCAAAATCGGGCCATTTTTGAGCTTGCTAGAGCCTTAACAGACAAGCATATATATAAATATGTACATATATATATATATATATATATATATATATATATATATATATATATATATATATATATACATACAAATTTGAGCCGCCTATATTTTCGTGATCCATAGGGCCTGAAACGTGAAAGTTTTTAGTCGGCACTTCCAGATTGCGTCATGAGGTCAACCTCATAAGCGGGTTCTCCCTATGGAGATAGGGAGCAACCGCAATAAAACGCACATTTCAGATAAAATACCTTTTCAGCAGACAGGATTTATAGGTTTCTTTTTTTCCACTATCAAACAGCTCCAATAATGATCTGACTTTGATTGCCTCCCTGAACACACATTCTCATTACGAAAGTCAAATTCTTTAACTAGCAGAATAGGTCTGAGGATTTAGTATATTCTAGAAAAGCTCGCCTAAACCAAATCGAACCACTTGAGGTTTTGCGTAAGTCAGCTTTCTGATAAACTTTTTGGACGTCTAGTAAAATATACTTAGGGAATACTTTCCCTAAGCTGAGCCTGCGGATGATGTAAAGGGTCCTTTTTAGGGTCTTAGGGCAACTACATTCTTCGAACTCAGTTACACATTTACTGCGTTAAATAGCTATATATATATATATATATATATATATATATATATATATATATATATATATATATATATATACATAGTTTTTCATGAATCATAGAATATGGAATGTCTGCGTTTTTAATTAGATTTTTTTTTGTTATTGTATTTTCTCAAGGCATGTAAGCCCTTGTCCACCAATGTCTTCAACGCCGTTCTGTTGAGTTGTAATTATTTTTAGCGCGGTTACTCCCTACCTTCATGATCCCGCTTATGAGGTTGACCTCACGACGCAATCCGGAAGCGCCGACTAGAAACTTTCTCGTTTCAGACCCCATAGATCACGAAAATATAGGTGGTTCAAATTTGTATGTATATATATATATATATATATATATATATATATATATATATATATATATATGTATGTACATATTTATATATATGCTTGTCTGATCGCTCTCTAGCGAGCTCAAAGATGGTCCGATTTTTATGAAATTTAGTACAAAAATTTGTTGTCTAATTTGAAAGGTCAAGTTCGTTAACCAGCAGTATCCGCCCACTGGAAGAGTGTTTGGGCCGAAATTCGCGCAAAAAAATCGTAACGCTTACGTATTTGAGTTGATATGCTTGAAGGTACTTGTTTTATAGGTTTCATAACATAGGAAAACGAATGAAACCATTTTTAAGGCGATATGTGTAACCGTTCTGAGAAAAGTGGAACAAATGTTTTTGTAAGTCATTATTTTTTTGTGGGCACATAGAATCACGGGATACAAGTAAAATATTTTCTACATCTTGGAAATTAATCCCAACTAAGATGTTAAATTTTGGTTACATTTGGAGTAAAGGAAGTATGCGAAAAAAAATATTTAATTAATAGACATGAAAAGTTTTCGGATCTTCATATATTTTTCGTAAATATCTCTATAACGGTTGGGAAATCGTTGTAAGTGGAAAGTAACCATTCGAATGCTTACTAAATGCTCTACAAAAAAGGTTCTGAAGCAATATTCGATGGGGCAACGTCAATCAGAGATATGAGCGCATAAAACCTAAAAAGTGTTTTTTTTTTTTTGTTTTTTTTTTAAAGGGTTTTTCTCTTTGTTTATCACACTTTTTAATTGGTTGTTTTTTGTTTTAAATTTCGTTTATCAGTAAAATTAGTATTTTAGTAAAATAAGCTAAGAAACGGTGAAAGGTATTGGTAATAAGTTAGGAGTGGCAGTGGTAATCAAGATGGCAGTGGCTAATTATGATGACGTATGCATAGTTTGTTTAGAATTCTCCTATCTATATAACCTTCCTCATAGCCTCCAACAGAAGTTATTGTTATTTCTTATTTTATTGAAAGATTTAACCCACGACAGAATGGAATTTTATTCGCCATGAAGCACATGTTGATTATAACAGTAAAACTAATTTGCTAGTAAAACAAGATACTTAAAATGACAACGAATTTTTGGTTGTCTAGAATAGAGCCTTCTCAGCAGTAGTCAAAGAGTAAGTACGTTTTCAGTACATAATTGTATTGATTTATACAGATTAAGAATTATCCGCTTCTGTGTAAGTTGGCTACTGTCAGTTTCCTGTGATTTGTGATGCTAATCTATTCCATTTCTTCGAGATGTACGTAACCGCGCTAAGATGACGTAGTTCCTCCGAGTTGGACTTTGTTTGTAAGAATTACTACGCATTTAGCTATTATTCTTGGGGGCGAGGTTAGCACAGTGGTAGAGCACTGGACTAATAAGCTGGAGGCCTGAGTTCGAATCCCGTGCAAGCACTAAAGATTTTTTCTTCTAGTGTCTTCGTTCATTGGTAGAATTCGGCCTCCCTGACCGTCCCTAGGCCAATCCAGCCTTTAATTAATTTAATAATGGGTACCTTGGGTGCTAATGACTCTAGGCAGTCGAAGCAGCCAAGGGGAACATCAGGCGGCCAGAGCATATTATATTACTGACCACACTATCTCCCTAGTGTGCCGTATGGTCATGAATCAGATACCTCTACAGTAAGTATCTGCCCATCCGGGTTATCGTGGCCTGTTATGGGACTGATTTTATTATTTTTGGTTTTAGTGCGGTTCCTCCCTCCCTTCATAGGGAGGAACCCCGCTTATAAGGTTGATCTCATGAAACAATCCGGAAGTGCAGACTAGAAAATTTTGCGTTTCAGAACCCATAGAGACCGAAAATGACGGTGGTTCAAATTTATATATATATATATATATATATATATATATATATATATATATATGTGTCTGTTCACGGCAGAGCTTAGACAGTAATGGTCCAATTTTGATGTTTGGTACAAAAGTCTTTCGTCTAATTTGAAAGGTCAAGTTCGTTAACCAGCAGAATCTGCCCACCGGAACATGGTTTTTGGAGCGAATGTCGCGTGATAAAAATCGTTCCGCTTACTTCATATGCTTGCAAGTACTCGTTTTATATGCTTCTTGGCTTAGGAAAACGAATGAAACAATTTTTAAGGCGATATCTTTAACCGTTTTTGAGAAAATTAAAAAAAATAGTTGTTGAATAACGTTTTTGGTTTGGATACTTAGAATCATGGGATTCAGTTAAAACATTTTCTGAATATTGAAATATCATTAAAACTAATATGTTGAAATTTTGGTTAAGTTTGGAGTAAAGGAAGGGTTAGAATAAAATATTTTATTTACAGACATGAAAAGTTTTGGTAACTTTGTATACTTTTCTTAATATCTCGAAAACGGTTGAAAATCTTGGTAAACGGAAGGTTACCATTCGAAAGCTTACTAAATGCTCTACAAAAAAGATTCTGAAGAAAGTTTTGATTAGGCGATTTCAATCGGAGAAATAAGTGCTTAAATCTTTAAAGTAATTGATTTAGTTTATTCGAACGGTTCTTATTTTCTGTTTTTATTCCTTGTTATTTTTTAATTTCTTATAGTTGGATAATGTATTTGACAATAAAATTGGTTAAGTAAAATAAGAAAAACAATTTATTGTTAGAAATGTAGCTTTCAAAGATATAGAATCGAAGAAATAGTGAAAATTTTCAACTGCGGGGCCTTTCTGGGGTTGGCCGACCCATTCAGGTAAGATCATAAACCAAGACCTTTCGAGGAACCAAAATAATATATGTTTCTATTTATAACTAGGGATAAGAACGGAACCGCGCTAAGATGATGCAGTTCCTGCGAGTCGGATTTTTTTTATATATGTTAAATATATTATTATTTCAAGAGACGTTTACGTCAAAGCGCGAAAACTGGCGATTTTATAAATTTTGGGAAGCAATCAAGATCGCATTGCCGGATAAGAATAAATAGATTTCATTAAATTAATGCGTCATTTAATTTTAATTAAATTGGTATAATGGCAAGTTGATTAAAACATTTTGGAATCGATGGGACCAATGCCCAGTAAACCGTTAACATTTTGGTATCGATGGGACGAATGCCCAGTAAACCGTTAACATTTTGGAATCGATGGGACCAATGCCCAGTAAACCGTTAACATTTTGGAATCGATGGGACCAATGCCCAGTAAACCGTTAACATTTTGGAATCGATGGGACGAATGCCCAGTAAACCGTTAACATTTTGGAATGGATGGGACCAATGCCCAGTAAACCGTTAACATTTGCGCTAATAATCGTGCTGACAATAATGCAGAGTATTTGCTATCCGTGTCGATTAACGATTCCTCTCGAGCAGAACCTCCCTGCTGGAATATAAACGTGAACATTATCGAAATGTCTACAAAAACGAATGCCCAAATAAATAATGTTGTCTCGAGCAAATATTGAAATAAGTCAATATTCTCCCTGATGTTGGGTTGAGAGATTGCACCTCCCCTATTTGCACGGAGGTGGAGTGAATGAAGAACGGGCCAGCTCTGCCCCCGATAAATCACCGATATGAAGGCTTCGAGGAATCACGGGGTTTTATTCTCTAAGGAATATCTTCAAGTGGAACTCGTTCCGGGGTCTGCTCGACGGTGATTCAGGATTTCTATCGGCAGAAGAATACCTTCAATCATAAAGGTAAGAAAAGGTAAAAGATATCTACCATTCTCAAAGAGAAAATCCATCCTTCTCATACAACAAACTGTAAGGGACTGATTAGCAAGGACGGGATTTAGAGGTATAGACAATGGGGAAATATTTTAGAGAAGCGGAAATTCCTTTTTAAAACTATAATTTACACAGAGGATACAAACATAAATATCATAAACCATTGCTACGATGAGAGAAAAGGTTGAGTGAGAGAGACAGATAGGTAGAGTTATCAAATATGATCATTTGGGGAGATTATAGAGAATTTGGAACTGGCCTACCTCTGAACAGCATCTGGGCCGAAGTCTCAGGAACGGATGCAAACTCTGACCGGTCGGAGGTAAGCCAGCTCTTTTTAAACCCTTTGTACCCCACTCCTGCTTTTGCAGGTGATTGAACTAGAAACTCTTGTCAGGTCTTAGATCTTCCAGGAATCTTACGAATCAGCCACGTGCAGTGCCAACATCCCAGACGCAATGTTTGCGGATTCGTGGTTCTCACATCTCTAGAGATGGACAGCCAACCTTTTCTCTCATCCTTATTCACTTAACAAGGCCAAAGGGAAAACGGGGCCTTACATCACCCCCCGATTTTTCAAAGTCATGTTTCCCTTGGAACATTACTTTACCTTTAACACTACCCATCCTTATGTTACTAATAATAATAATAATAAACAATATTAGTGCTAATAACAATACAGGTGATGCGCTGTAAAAATTAAAATAAAATAAACATTATTGGCATCTTTACAAGACAAAACCTCTCCCTTAGGAGGTAAAAATCCTTATGTTACCATTATTTTATAACTATACCGAACACTGTCGTCACAATCACTGAACGGCTACTACACTTACGAGCGGTCTATATCCGCTCCGTTATTACAGATACGACACTTTCAGCTGCCGGTCGATGTATTACGAATCCTGCTGCCCCACTTCCTTCCGTTGGCTGCGAGTTTTGATTCGCACCACGCCGGGATCTAAGTTTTGTAATTAGCAGGCCAGTGGTAAACCCAAGAAGTGCTATTAGAGCAACCGACCCGCCTGCTATCCACAGAAGTTCTCCTTCCTTCCCCTTCTTTTGGGCCGCAAGGATCCGTTCAACATCGCTCCATGTTCCCCATTCAGCCGAAGAGTTATTGGACGCTTCTTCGAGCTCCTTGAGCTCCTTCAAAGTATCCTCCCATACTGCGGGATCATAATCCTCTTTTACTGGCAGGTCCAAGGGTGGTTTGATCGTAACGTTGACCCATTGCAACTGCACCACCTGAGAGGATTCCCCAACGTCGGCTATCGGCAAAAGGCGATAATCAGGTGTCCAAGCTGTGCAACCAGGTGTTATGGTAAGCTGCCCACTTCCATCTAGAACGCGCTCTAGCGATTCTACTCCAGCACTCCCTCTGCATTGAAGATGGAGGCGAGCGGGCTTAGACATGCTATACCACCATAGCTCCTTGTGCTCGTCACAAATCCATGTGGGTGAAGATCTAGGATTCACCAAAGTCCACGGGCACCATTCCTTCGACGTATTCTCCTGGCGAAACGATGAGACAATACAAGATGGTGTTTGTCCGTGAAAGAACTTGAACTCGGCAGGACAGATCCATGGTATCCCGAGACGACATCTGGCTATATCCTGCTCCTGAAGAATTGAGTAGGCCTTCTCGTTGTGGCTCTCCAAGAAGAACGCCCCCTCCGGCTGAGCTGCAACCATTCTTCCTGTTTTATTCTCCTTAAGAGGCAAGGAGAGAACCTGATAAAGCACCATCTCCTGATCCGGAGTTTTTAAAGGCAATTCCACTACAGCTATTACTCCATCATCGGTTGCAATTGCATGTACTTCAGAAATTTGGTAGTAAATTTGGTCATGATATCGGCTTCCCTCCGAGAGGAGTGTCAGTCCAGTTGGCAGAGCCTCTCTTACCTTCCCCAAAATCAGAGTTAACTCTTTAGGACCTAGCATCTCTCTACTCAACTTTCCACTCATCGATGCACCTACTCCATTAAGAACTCTGCGGAATCTAAATAGGAATTCCGTTACTCCAGTTTCTAGGCTTCTGAGGGACGAGGAAAGGTACAGGGAACTTTGGATGAGGTTAGTAACACGCGATATGTTCGTTTGAAGTTGCGCCTCTTTTTGAAAACCTTCCTTCAAAATTCTACGGACCACCCACAGCGACAACCCTGAAATAAGATATTCAGGAATCATTTTCAGGCAACTTAGCTCTCCTCCTAAGCGGGTATGGGGACCTACGAGAAAAAGTTAAAGTTTTCCCCTCTGGTGTCCAAGTAGCATCAGGTTTCCCCTTTGGCTGAGCTTGGCTCTCGCTATCTGAACCACTGGAACTTTCCCCGGAAGTCCCACCTGTCTCAATCCGTCCTTCGTTTCCCTCCCCTTGACTATCCTGGGTTATTTCCCTGTTTTCTTCCTCAGGAGAGGATCTAACGCCCAGAGGGCAGGCCGGGTCATTACATTCTGGCGATCTTCCCGCAGCAACCGGACAGTGTCTGTGAATCTCATTCTGCGTTTCAATTTCATCTTGGTCCTCACAAGAGTCGTCTTCTGAGCCATAACAACACCCTGGGTTAATTTCCCATTCCGGCTCCATGACCTCATCTTCCGACCCTTCCACTTCCCGGGTTGCCCCACCTGCCTTCGTCATAACCTTAGGGTGCGAATCCCCTCCTCCCCCCGGGGCCCGTTTTAGCCTATTTATATGAACTACATTCAGAGATCCAGTGGCCAGTCGGATCTCATAGTTCACTCGCGAAAGAACCCTTTCTACTTTGTGTGGGCCTGTCCAGGGGCAGTGGAATTTTGGACAATTCCCAGGCTTTACGGCTGGACAATGGAGATAGACCCAATCCCCCACCTCTAGGCGCCGCTCCTTACGCCGGGCATTACAATAATGGGTCCTCATTGCCCAGGCCCTTTCGGCACGACTCAAAGCGTCCTTATAGGCTTCTTTCAGCCGATGCCCTAACTTTTCGACATGGTCCGCTGATTCCGATCCGTCATTGGTTGGACCTACCCAGCAATCAAACGGAGTTACCAATTCTCGCCCAAGCATGAGGTAGTTTGGGGAGTATCCTGTCGACGAATGAGGTATTGCTCGATATGCCATGAGAGCATATGGGACCCACTTATCCCAGTCACGACCGTCTCTTCGCACATATTGGGATATCGAATCGGTAAGAGTTCGATGTAACCTCTCTACCATTCCGTTACATTCCGGATGGTAAGCGGTAGTTTGTAATTTCCTAATCCCCAGAGCTCTACAAACTTGAGTAAACAGTCGAGAAACGAAATTTCTTCCCTGGTCTGTTAACAACCTCCTAGGGACCCCATGTCGAGTGATAATATTCTCGACGAGTGCTACGGCCGTTTCTTCAGCTGTTTGCCCCTTTAGTGGTATTCCCTCCGCATACCGTGTAAAATTGTTAATTACGGTCAAAAGGTAACGATGGCCCCTTTTGGAAGTCGGCAAAGGCCCAAATATGTCTAGCGATACCTGCTCGAAAGGCCCTGTGGCCATATAGGGAGCTTCCAGGGGGACCTTTTGAGATACAGGACTTTTTCTGCTAGCGCACGCGTGACATCGTTCCACAAAGGACTTAACATCCGCCGCCATGCCCGGCCAATAATATGAGCTTTTGATTACCGCGAGAGTACGATCAGCCCCTGGGTGCCCAGCCCATGGTTTCGAGTGATTTTCTTCAACGATTGTTTTTCGTAGACCCTCAGGCACCATAAGCCTCCATTCCGACTCATCCGTTGCCCCATCGGCCCAATATAGCAGGCCATCGGCATCTGTTTGTACATGAACAGTGCCTCTCTTGATGGCTCTTTGACACCACATATCCTCCTTTTGAGCATCCTTCAATTTACCTCGGGTTATTTTCTGCCTATTTCCCGTGACTACAGCTATTGTACGGCTTAAAGCATCAGCGTTAGAATGTTTCTTCCCCGGGCGATGTTCCACTTCATAGTCGAACTCCTCTAACCGAAGGGCCCACCTGGTCAGCCGTGAAGACGGGTCTCGAAGGCTTAGCATCCACCTCAAGGCAGAGTGGTCAGTGACAAGTTTAAACCTTCGCCCTAGTAAATAACAACGGAACAGCTTTGTTGCCCAAACCACCGCTAGCAGTTCTCGTTCTGTTGCCGAGTAGTTGAGTTCTGGACCCTTCAACTGCCTACTAGCGTAGCAAACAGGTCTCTCGCCGCCATCTCTGTACTGGGACAGAATGGCACCCAGAGCTACTCCTGATGCGTCGGTGGACAATATAAATGGCTCGCTGAAATTCGGATAGCACAAGACTGAGTCCGAACTTAGGATTTCTCTTAGCGATTCAAAAGCCTTCCGTTGCTTGTCGCCCCACTGGAATCGTACTCGTGAGCCAGTTAATTCTGTCAGCGGTCTTGAAAGATCCGCAAAGCCTTTTATGAATTTACGGTAATAGCTTGCCAACCCTAGAAAACTTCGCAACTCCTTCACATTTCTGGGGGCTGGAAAAGACTTGATCGCCTCTAATTTTCTAGGATCTGGTTTCACTCCCTCGGCTGTAACTATGTGTCCCAGATAGGTCACTTCCGATGCCGCAAAAGCGCACTTGTTCAAGTTCACTTTTAGATTAGCGCCTCTGAATATGTCGAACAACTCCTCTAACCGGAGCATGTGTTCCCTCAGTGATGAGCTATAAACCACCACATCATCGAGGTAAACGAAACATCCGGTGCCCTTCAGTCGGCCAAGAAGTTGGTCCATGACCCGTTGGAACGTGGCAGGTGCCCCCGCAAGGCCGAAAGCCATTTTTTTGTACTCATAGTGTCCGTTTACAGTCGTGAAGGCCGTTTTTGCCTGATCCTGGGGTGCTATCGGTATTTGGTGGTACCCACTCGAAAGATCAATTGTGGAAAAGATTTGGCTACTCCCCAATTGTTCTAAGGTTTCCTGTATCAACGGAAGCGGGTAAGTATCGACCTTAGTAACTGCATTGAGGCCCCGGAAATCTGTGCAGAATCGATACTTTAAGTCACCTGTTGGGGATGTTTTCTTGACTAGAATTACAGGTGCTTGCCAAGGACTTTTAGACGGCGTAATGACGCCTCGTTCAAGCAACGTCTGAACCTGCCGTTCCATTTCCTCCCGTTCACTGAAAGGCACACGATACGGGCGTTTCACCACAGGTCTGGCATCTCCAGTTTCAATATGGTGCTGAACAGGCAGGGAGCAACCTTCGGGACCCGGTTCACAAAAAATGTCTGAATATCTGGACAATAAGGACTCCATATCCCTCCTTTCCCCACCACTTAAATGGCCCAATTTCTCGCCAACGATCGAGGCGAAACCAACAGGAGTTTTAGAGCCATCCTCGCGTTCCCTCTCCGAACAAGATCCACCGTCTTCCGCCCAATCTCTCTCTACCAGACCTACCACTAGAAGCCGTGGCAATGTCACAGCCGAAGCGGTCAAATTGACGAACTGCATCCACGAACGGCCGTCCCGAGGAGTGTTAATGCATCTCCCTCCTACAACCCCATTGGGAAGTGCTCTTGACGGCTCAATTATGACAGCTTTCTGGTCTAGTTTCCCTGGTACGGAAATCTCTAATAGAGATTCACTGAAGGCCGGAAGCGTTTCCTCTCGCGAAAGACGCGCTGAGCTGGTTTTGTTATCCTTCTTCCCCGTGTGTCTTGATTCCTCCTTGACTATCGGCTTAGCTCCTATATTCACGCTAGTTGGAAGGGATAAAATATGACCTGAAAACTTGGCTTCTAGTTCTCTCGCCGTCCTACTCATGAAACGTACCCACTCTCGGTTCGCAGACATTTTTAACTCATCCCTCCTTGTTATCGAACCAACGGAAGGTAGAGATTCAATTTTAGGCGATGCTCCCGTGACTAACAATCCCGAACGTAGGTCTATATGGGCGTCTAATTTCCCTAGTAAGTCTAAGCCTAATAGTCCATCTCCTTCTAAGCAGACGTCAGCCACTATGACGTCGTGGGACAGTCGATGGCCCTTAACTTCGATATTCACCGTTTGAATACCGCGTACCGGGATTACCACACCAGTTACCCCCCTAATCTTACTAGTCGCGGGTCTTAATTTGGATCCTGAGGCAGGAGACCTGATTAGAGTAACTTCAGCACCAGTGTCTACTATCATCCTATGAATCCGCCCATTTATCCAGGTGCTCACCTTTAACCCTTTCTCACCTCCCCCACCTATGCCTAGTAATTCGTAGCGCGATCCCCTTGTCGCCGACTTAGGGCCGGGGCCCTCCCCAAGTCGTTCGCGTTTGGGGCCTTCTTTGGCAAAGTTCCTTTCACGAGGGGTTTAGAACGACATTGGCGAGCGATATGCCCACGACGACCACACCTATAACAATTCGTACTATTTTTGGGAGAAATATCACTAACCCTCTCTGTTTGTCGACATCCCCTGGCCCAATGATTCGTATCCCCGCAGCGATAACAGCCACTTGGATTACCCCTCTCAATGACCCTTACTTCGCTTTGTCCAACTTCCTCGGGACTGGGAATTTCGTTATCCTGGGGATTCTCCTCTACAGTAAATATTCCCTTTTCGTGTCGCCCTAACTCCGTTTCAATGCCTCTAGCCTTCTCAATCGCGGTTTGTAATTCCTTTGGGAACGCGAGTCTCGTCAGCCTCCCAATCTCTCCTCCGAGCCCATTTAAATATGATGTAAGGACGACTTTATCCAGTTGTTTGCGAGCCCCTATAACTTCTTCCTCCGATCCCTCACCTGAGAGTGATCGTTCACCCATCTCCCGACAACGATCTCCGAAAGTTCTGACATCCTCCCCACGCTCTTGTTTCATTGAACTAAGCTGAAGGAGAAACTGCTCAGGTTGCATAGTCACTTTAAAGCGGTCTAAAAGAGCATCTCGAATCGTGGAATATTTTACATTTGGCCCCTTGAGATCCGATCTGCTGGCCAAAAATTTCGCAGCCATCCCTTTCAGTCTCATCCTTAACACAAGGGATTTATCACGATCTTCCCAGTTTCCGCTAGTTGCCACTAATTCCAAACCATTGAGATAGTCTTGGATTGGAACCCCAGAATCGTCACCGGACCATGGACCGACCATTCCCTGAAGAGAAAGATCCCTCTTTCCTTGCTTACCCTCATGCCTTGTCCTCTCGAATTCTTCCCTGAATTGCTCATTTGCAGCCAACGCCTGATCCAATGCCGTTTTCAGATCGGCAAACTGCTGTTCCGTTACCACCATCGTATAGCTCTATTTTCAACGTTTCCAATGAACCCCAACACGTTATGCTTACGAATAGGGATTGCTTTACTCTCTAACAGGGCTAACCACCAAATATCCGTATTTGGCGGTCCTTAAACCAGGAAACGTGAGGACATTGAATGAACAACTACCCAGCGCCGAGATATCAGTTCGAGGAATTGTCCTATCAGCGTCAGCAGTACAGCCGCCGGCCTATCTCGAGAGCAGGGTTCTTATCTAATGCCGGCTTGCAGCTGGACATTTAAATAATACCCGGAAACCTGACACCATTTGTAAGGGACTGATTAGCAAGGACGGGATTTAGAGGTATAGACAATGGGGAAATATTTTAGAGAAGCGGAAATTCCTTTTTAAAACTATAATTTACACAGAGGATACAAACATAAATATCATAAACCATTGCTACGATGAGAGAAAAGGTTGAGTGAGAGAGACAGATAGGTAGAGTTATCAAATATGATCATTTGGGGAGATTATAGAGAATTTGGAACTGGCCTACCTCTGAACAGCATCTGGGCCGAAGTCTCAGGAACGGATGCAAACTCTGACCGGTCGGAGGTAAGCCAGCTCTTTTTAAACACCCTCTGTACCCCACTCCTGCTTTTGCAGGTGATTGAACTAGAAACTCTTGTCAGGTCTTAGATCTTCCAGGAATCTTACGAATCAGCCACGTGCAGTGCCAACATCCCAGACGCAACGTTTGCGGATTTGTGGTTCTCACATCTCTAGAGATGGACAGCCAACCTTTTCTCTCATCCTTATTCACTTAACAAGGCCAAAGGGAAAACGGGGCCTTACATCTATATATAAATTATGTTGGACATCAGTAGATAAAAAAAGTCCGATCCACAGCATCAGCGTCATCCTAGCGTTCTAACTTCTTATCCCCGGTGTCATTTGGAAATATTAAAATAAGAATACTTAATATTTTGTAACAACGATAAACACCTAACCTCATTAAGTCTTGAAAATAAGTGAGATTTTGGCGCCATTATGCA